>MU827841.1:60357-141735 GCA_029204205.1 Desmophyllum pertusum | reverse complement strand
TCACGCAGGACTCCCGTGTCCCGCGATTGTCCAGAGCTGTGTATAAAGTATATTGGCGATAAAATGTTGTCATAAAAACGTTTCTCTATATATAAAACGCACGAACAACTGCTCAATAGCATAAGTCAGTGAACTCAAGTTCAGTTGTAATCGCGTCTACTTTGCTAACCGAATCCAGTTTGATTTTGTTCATAATCGCAGTAATAATCAACCTATTTATCAAACGGACAATAACAGAAAAAATGCCCCAAAAATATAGACCATTTTCATGGTAAGCAGGTAATTGAACATTCAATAATTTATGGTTCTATTGAGTTTTGAAATACATAAGTGATAAAAATTAAGCAAAAAAATTATCAAGCAAAAGAAAGAAAGCAAGTCACTGAAATAGTGAATAAAACGCTTTTAGGAAAAATGCTTCAGTTTTTAAGTATAGTGTTACTGCTAGAAAGTAATGATAATTATCATATAGCAGCATGTACTTCATGACTGCTCTTTCAAGTCACCCAATGAGATTAACAGCATTGCATAACGGTGTCTGTAAAAACAAAGAAGGGAAACGAAATTAATATTGCAATCATTATCATCTAGATCATTAACTATCAGTTCTAGTGAAGGATTTCAGTCACACTTGTTGTGAGCTGTAGCAGCTGCCCTCTGCCTAACCCAGAGAAATATTAAGACACTCAAAATATCACCAACATTAATTAAGTATTTCAGTAAAATATTGTCTAACTAAGATCTAAATAAATGCGCTACATCAAAAGTTGATTTTCTACAATGAAATTATCATGGCAATAGTGAATCGTAAATCATATCATCTACAATAGTGTAAACCTCAGAATGTCAAAGGGTCCCTCTCAACCAGTGTGCATTGCCGCCATTGCGCGTATATATTGTTATGGCGGCCATTTTTGGGTGCAGCGAAAATGGCAGCTTGAAGTTAAAAAACTACTTTTTGCTGGATTCTGACCTTGTTCTGGCCACAAAAAAGCAGTTAGACAACCCAAGTTAGCACAATTTCGAAATCGGACTTGCTGCAAACAACACAGAGATCGATTACCCCGGATGAAAGCAATAACATGGGACCGCAAAGCACACTGATTGAGAGGGACCCTAATTTAAAATATCATACCAAACTATAACCGAGTTAATTACAGTACTTTACGTTATTTGGAAATTTTTAACCGGATTTTTTTTAAAAATATAGACCTACATGTAGTTAACTCCCTTAGAGTGCGGCCACAGCCAATTGTGGAACTAAACAAACTTCTACGCAAACCAGCGTAGTTCGCAGGTTAACTTAATCTTATTTACTTTCAATTTTCCATCGATGTATGATGAGGATGAATTATGAACATCGATCAGTTTCGTTAAATTTCCATCAATAAGAGTTGCTTGATGCTTGTTCAGTTGTTGTAGCACCCACGAAGCGACAATTATACACAAATCAATTGAACCAGTTGCGACGCGAAACGACGTCTGCTTTCTCAGGCTAGTCAATTCAATGCCAGTGGGAAAATATTCATTGATCTACCAGTACGGTCTCGCCGGGATTTTCGTTTTCACAGCGAAGATATATAAATATTAGTTATCCCCATGATGCCAAAAATGTTTAAAGCATCTGTTTGTTGGCATTGTAATGCTACAGATCGTTTGAGGTAATTTTAGACAAAGCGAAAAGCAGTTTCTTGGGTGAATATCTCCGTGAAAAAGTAATCGCTTCAATATTTGATTGAAGTCGATCGATAAAGACACTTTATAACGCCGATAGAAATGAAAACAAACTCATTCTTCTTTCGAGAAGTAAGCTTAAGTCTTAACTGTCGACTAACTTTTTTGACCGGTACTGTACAATAGGTAAGGTCATGGTAAGGTTAATTATCATAAAGTTATCACTTAGTAGGAACGACCAAACTTACCAAACTTACAAAACTTAATAGCTGAGGTCAATTGACTTCCTTTCCGCACCGTCGCTCGGCTTTTTAAAATAAAAGCTCCTCAAAAGTGAGCACTGGTATAATATCAAACAAACAGGTAATGATTAATACGAAGCAAGAAAAGGTCTAAAAACCTTTGTAGCTAACAAAAGTAAGCTTATAAGTTAAGCGTACGTGAGCTCAACTCCGTTAAATTTAACGGAGTTGAGCTCAGCTCACATATTTTAAAATATGTCGTAAAAGGTCGATAATCAGAAGGAATAAAAATATAGCACTTAGCTGTTTTCTTTCGACAGATGGACTCAACTTCCAGAGTAATGTAGCCAGAAATGTTGTCTTGTCAACTGTCCAAGAACGTTTTAGCCGCCACTCCTTGGGTACAAAGCACGAAGAAAAACAGTGAGCAAAGATTTTGCAAACCACTTTCTCCTTCGCTAAACCGACAACACGTCAAATCTTCGTCAAATCTCCGTCATATCAAGCTGACGTAATCCTCTGTGTCACCGCGAAAATAAATAGCCTCGCTTTGGTTCCCAAATCGTGAGAGACTGGGTTCGAATATGAAAATACATCTATCTTTACCATGAAGGAGGTAAAATGGAGAGAAACCGTCAACGTCAGTAGAAAGAGCATATATTCAAACCTTGTATCCAAGTTTAATTTTAATTTTAACTTTAAAAATATCTCAGCGTAGGCATTCTCAATGACAAACTGCTCTACTTTCCTGCTTAAATTTTAAAGAAAAAAATTATAGTGGCCTTTTTCAAAAACTGTACTTAAATATCTTTCACAATTGGGGAATAAGTTGCTGTTTCATTAGCATAATATGCTTTTAAAGCAATTTGAATTATTCAAAGCAATCTGGTTACGTGACCTATGACGTCACGATAACGAAGTTGCTAAAACATGTCTTCTCATGAACATCTATCCACATGTAAATTTGTGTTACTATGCGCCTTACATTCGATGAGATATTGGCTGTTACCCAGTCTCTCTCTTTTTTCCTCTCTTGTATAGCCCCCTTAAATTTCAAAATGCCCGAGGTCTAATGGCCATTTCAAAATGCCCCATATCAATGTCTTTCTGATTACATTGCTTGCTTTTCAATTGATAGAAGCCTGTTGTCACAGTAAACAAAAACGCATTTTCGGGCTTGGTCACGTGACTAATGACGTCATCACACTAAGTTTGATATGAGAGTCGTTTTATGGAAAGTGTCATTACCTTTTGGAGTTACATCCTTCTGGGCCTCAAATTGACAAAGTTATTTGGCATTGAAAAAATTCCAGTTGCAAAGGATTCTGGGAAGGCTCTATTACTTTTATAATTATATTTATAATTATTTAGAAAAGTGGGAGAGCCCCCTCCAGCCCCTCCCCCTGCGCGGTCCCTGGTAAAGAAAGCTCGATCACAACTGACGAGGATTTAAAATTTCCAGGTGAAAATTCGAGATTTTTAATGAGCATAAAAATATATAAATTTTTGTTTTTCATTTTTTGTTTTCATTTCCATAGAACGACAAGGCACATTGGCTAGTAGGAAAAGCGATGAAGTAATTGCTCGTTTGGTTCTTCATGACTGAACATGCTTGATGCTCAAAGAAAACAGTGATAATATGCCTTTTCATTTTTGTATTTTTGTATTTGCAACATCTCAGGCAAAATTTACAAATTTTACAATATCTATATAGAATAAATATTAAACTGTTGTTTAGAAACATTGGTAGCATCTAAAAATTGCAATCCTGTTATCCATCGATCGTTCTGATCCAAAGGACTTGATTTGTCTTAAAAATGTATGTTTGTGCAGTTTCCTCCACCGAGTACCATGAATATCTATAAAATTATTTTATCTTGTTACTCTTTATCTTCGATTGATGTCTTGGAATTCATTTTATTTATTTTTACTCCAGACAGTACCTTAGTTTTACAACAACAACAACAACAACAACAACAACAATAAGCTTTATTTGCATGACCTTAAATCATTACAGTATTGCAAAAGCGTAAAATAATATAGATAGAAAACGAACTGAAATTAAAATAGAAATAGAAAAAAAAATACAATGGAAAAGAGAATTACACGTAAATCTTAACTATCAAACTAGGCTGATATCAATTTGTTTCGCAGATCAATACAGGAGGAAATGAACTTTACCAACTGTATGTTAATAAAATAATCAGAGGAGTTCAATAACTCTATAATTAATTCTGTGAGTGGTAACTGATTGAAATTTGAGAATTTGTTATCTATTTTGTTATAAAAGCCATCTCGAATTGATGAATAGTTGGGACAATGAAACAAAAAATGAATTCCATCTTCGATATTATTGAGATCACAAAGAGTGCAAAGTCTATCACACCTTGAGATGTTTTCATATCTACCGGTTTCAATCTTAAGTTGGTGGTTGCTTATTCTTAGTTTCACTAAAGCTTTTCTATCAGGGTTTTTTCTAGTCAAGTCTAAATAGATTGAGGGTGTATAATTGCTTTTAAAAAATGCTGTAAAATTTTAGTTTTTGGGAATTTTGAACGGTATGTTTCCAATGGGCGATATATTTCTCTTTCATGAGATTCTATATGACGCTTGATCTTAGCGTCATCTAATGTATCCTGATTAAAGTTAGTAACATTATAATATTCTAACATCTTCATAAGATTAGAGTAAAAACCATTTTTACCGTTACAATGAAGATCAATTGACATTAGCAATGACTGTTTAACAATAGTGTTTTGATCCTTACTTGAAGATAATTTACGTAATTAAGAATTTTTTTATTTATATCAGTAATCAGAGGAAATCGGCCAAGTTCAGCCCGGCATACAATATTAGATGCCTTGTTGTTAACCTCGAGGTAACGTTTGCAAAATTGTAAGTGAGTTTTTTCAATTGGTGAACTGTCCCAAGACTTGAAATCTGATTTTGTATAAACACCCCAAATTTCGCTATTATAGGTTAGAATTGGGGAAATCATCGTGTCAAATATTTTTGCAAGCAAGGGATGGTTTAGTTTTACAGTAACGTATTGTTATTATACCTTTTTTTCGTGTATAATATAATATTTCATGCAGACTGCTGAGTCTTCCCGCTGATGGTTCAAGTATATTCTCCCACATAACAAACTTGACTTAACATACGAGTTTGAAACACTACTCCTAACTACTTTTGACTCAGTTGTTCGATTGATATACCTAATTATTAGACTACAACTTTGAGTTATCACTTTATGGACTGAGTGTGATTCCACCGTACGGAAAAAGATGGCGGCTGTACATTTTACCACAATACCTTGCGAACCTAACACAGCCAATCGGCACGTAGAAGGCCTTTTTGTGAAATTCGTCCCTGTATTAATAAACATTGTGTATGCTAGGTTTGAAGTTTTTAGAACTTTTCGGTCGTGTTTACGGGGGATTGTGTAGAAGCTTTATCAGACAAAAAAATATATTTTACGTATTTTTTACGGCCAACAACAACGAAGATGAATACTGCTTTTTATACTTAGAATATGTCAGGTTGCACGCGAACATTGACGTCAGAAATAATAATAGAAACAAGCTAGTCATCCGATCGGGATTTCGCTAGTTTCGCCATTGTAACAGTTGTCTACGACTCGCGTTTTTCTCTACACTGTTTTCGTGCACTTTTTACTTCTTGCGTGCCTTTTATAATTAGACAATTAGATAAAAGCAGTCGGGTAAAGGCTTTTATTTGGTCATTATCAGAGGTCCTTTCTGTCATTATACAAAACTTGTATTTTGAATGGCAACCAAACAACATCAAAATATGCACAGTTTACAGTAAACAGTGTTAACAGTACAATGCACAGTTAATAGTACATTTTAACTGCGGCATTTTATTTCCAGAGTGATATTTAAAAATAAAATGTGAGAGAATTGTGACCACAGAGAATAATCATTTTATCATTCTACAAAACTGTTTTGTCGAAGAGCTCTTTTGTTAAATTACATGCAACTGTAAAAATAATTTTGGGAATTTATGTTGCCTTGGCAACCACGTAAGGATTTCAGGTGTCTCTTTTTTAAGGTTTTCAGTTGTCTTTTTTTATTCATTTTCGGCTTCCCGACAAAATGCCGAGTTTAGTTCAAAAATTACTTATAGTTGAATTATGAAAACACAACCAATATTGAAAACAAACAAATGACACTTACCCAAAAGCTATCATTTCATTCATCTATTACTTCAAAGACATGGTATACAGTTTAATTTGTTATATTAGCAAACGCAACTGGAAACCACTTTGTTATCAGTATCATCAAATGGCAATGTTTATGCATGAAACAGTAATGTCTAACTAACATTCTCAGTAAGTTCTGCTGCATTAGGGTACGCTTAAAACGCTTTAATGCTGAATTCCAAGAAAGTCTTTGAGAAGAAACTCCGAAAGGCCAGCCAACGCACGGAATTCCGAGTTTTCCGCCATTTTCGCCTTGATCCACCGGTCGCGGTTGGTCGCCTATGACAGGTTCAATACTCCTCTCTACAGGTCGTTGTATAAATAAACCAATAGCTTACCACATAAATACCATATTGTGTAAGCAAATGAAGCAAGCTAAGGCGTTCTGATCTTTGCTTTAGGAAGTTCTTGTTCAAGCCGTGAATTCAATCTTACAGAAATGCTGTTTTGCTCTTCGTAGCTATGAGGCGAAGAGAAGATTCAAGGTACAGTTGGCATTCGGAGGAGCTGTAGCTGTCCTGTTTGTTTTCTATGCTTGGAATTACCATGACCTAATCAAGGATGTTACAAGAGAAGATACACCGCTTACAAGAGAAATTTCAGGTAAATATCGTTTTACCGTTGAAAGTAACTGTAACGAAACCAATGAAAAACAAACTTCCTTTTGTTTGGCCAAAACAAACATGTTGTTTAGGCTTCTGATTTGACGACCACCTTGCAAATAAACAATTGGCGTTTTAAAATGTAGTGTACTAGGCGGTTGTTTTAGTAAATTGAGCCACTTAAATCAACCTGTTCACAATAAAACAAATGAAGGGAATATAACATCATCCTAATAAAAAAAAACTGTGTATCTGAAATCCAATAAACCGATTACAATGCGATTTCATACTTTTGCAGCAACATCGATAGCCGAACTGAAATCTTGCCATTCTTTGCACTGAACTAGTCATGTCTTACTTTTAGTTAGTCCAGGCTTAACACGTACAAAAGAAACGCAGCATCTCCCAGGATATATTTTTATACCTCGTACCGTATCAAACTGGAATTGTTCAGTTATAATCGAAAAGTGCTTACAAACTACCTGTATATCACTTATGAATTTGATTTACGGATCATTTGCACCTAATATAATATAATTCCCCAAGTAATAATTAAAAACAGGTTTTGAAAAGAAAAATAAATAGGTTTATTGTCTTTTGCATCTGACTTTCTTGTTAACAAAGCAAAAGAGTGGTAAAAAAGATTAACTCGATAGGTTGTTTGAACACTTATTCTAAAAAGCAATTGGTTCACTTCAGAGGCGTAAGATACCTGTTATTTCACAGTTTTTTCAAGTAGCAACATAGTGTCGTCAAGTTGAGTCATTTTCAGACTGAATGTGTAAAAAGTTCAAATTTTCACAAGAAAAATTATAAATTATTTCCATAGATTTAACCAATGAGTCAAGTTTGCAATTTTATTATCTAGTCATGAGTGCTCTCGTGGAGTATTAGAATTGAACTTTTATATGAGCATTCCCCCAGGGAATTTTACACCGTGGTTAACTGAAAAGCTTTCAAAATAAAATGTCAAACAAACCCACCATTGACCAAACATCGAGACTTAATAATTTCAAAAGGCTGGTTTTTACTAGCGTCATAAGCATAAACACAAACATAAGCATAAGCTAGTCAGGACAGTATGGACACACGTGTTCTTCTCGTATTTTTCTCACTAGGAATCACCGCAGCATAAGCTACATAAGCACAAGAAAAACGAACAATTTTGTTTCTCTTTTATGCTTATACCGTGGTGATTCCTAAGTGAGAAACAACATAAGACGAACAAGTGTGTTCGTTCTTCCTAGTTTGTGCTTTGATACTTCATGTCGCTGCCTTATGTAGCTTATGCTTATGCTTATGCTTATGCTTATGCTTATGCGTATGCTTATGCTTATGCTTATGCTTATTTCGCTAGTGAAAACCAGGCCTGAAATGCCATCATTCCTCTCACTGGGCTTTTTTTCTTCCTCAGACGAGTCATTCACAACGAGACATCTCCTCGCTCACAAGACGCAACAAACTCAAAAACTGCACACCTCCATCAATAGAGGAATTCCCGAATGATTTCTTCAATCAGGGTCAAAGACAACATGGCGCTGTCATTGTTAATTTCGCTGTGGCGTTTTACATGTTCTGGCCATAGCTATTGTTTGTGATGATTATTTTGTACCGCTGTCTAGAGATTTTATGTGATAAGATGGGTCTTCAAAGCGATGTAGCTGGAGCTACGTTTATGGCCTTAGGAAGTTCCGCACCTGAACTGTTCGCTTCTGTGATTGGTGAGTTACTGAGTTTTGACGAATAGCTAAGGTCCAACTGGAAATGCATGAATTGACAAATCAAGCTCCAATATCAACATTCTCAAAGATAACTGACAACGACAACAGAAAAATTATGATTATATAACTGATACGAATCCTGCGTGGACGACTTAAAGTGTGACATTTAAAATGAAAAGTTGTCTTAAAGGTTATGGGTTTTAAAAAATCGACGTTTCGGCAGTACGCCTTCATCGGGACTACAAAGCAGCCGCCTTTTGTGACAAAAGGTTTGGCATCCCTGAGATGATTTGGCAGCACTACGAAACGTCAGTTTTTGAATTCATGGACATTGAAAAATAACTTTATAGCAACGTACAAATTGCCCTAAATGTTTACTGACACCCAATCACGAGCTTGCAAGACCTAAAACTGCTTGTCCTATCTATATCTATAATATAGTCTGTCAGTATCTTAACATCAGCAAAGTGGACAAATTGTCAATACAAATGGCAACTGCTTTGTTTTGAAGAAAATGAGCTTGAATAAAACCACGAGGACGACTTCAACTTGACGAGAACGTGGCTAAACAAACGTGCAATGGCTCTGCGCGTGCATTATCTATCTTGGTACATTTCTTGCACGTCCTCTGTTTATCAACAGAAACGCGAAATGATCAAATTCTGCGTCAGTTTTATTGAAAACCAGAACCAAGACGGACAGAGCGTTGTTGTTCATCCATGAGATAGTTCTGACACCGAGTGACAAACTGAATTATTTTAGATACGTACTCGCGATGGAGGTTGACGTTTAGTCATGCTCTCACTAAGCACTGTTATATTTTGTATTTAGGTGTCTTCGTCACAAAGGGAGACATTGGATTGGGCACAATCTTAGGATCAGCGGTTTTAACGTACTTTTCGTTATCGGCGTGTGTGGCATTGGGGCAGGCACGGTAAGCTTAAGATAAGATAAGATAAGATACAAGTTTATTGTGCAATACACTTAGCTATGAAGGTGTGACATGATCTCATAAAAAGTAAAATGATAGTGTTTCATATTGATTCAATAAATGTGATAAATGTGATAGCGCCTCGTTTGGGAAGGATAATTTAATTTAAAAAAACTGAAAGGAACGTTACTCTGCCACGATATATTTAATTTAGTCATCCGTAAATAAATCACAAAATAATAGTTTAGTTAGTTACAAAACACCAAAGAGGCAATGACAAATCAAAAAAGGAACAAGGATGGTTAAGATTGGAGAAGATTGAGACGGATTACGAAAGTCGAACTTGAAAAATTTAAGCTAAAACCTTTTGCGAGTTGACTATAATCTTTTGTTTTCATGTCATGTCGACAGTCATCACGTTTCCTGCGTATCGTTCTTATAGGAATCCTCCTCTGTTGGAACAAATTGGCATTAAACAGAAAATTTGTTGAAAACAAAGCATAATTATTTCAGTGTTTACGGAAAAATCTCTTCCATTTTAATTGGCCGGTTATTGAATTACTCTGATCATAGTGGCAGCCATGTGACGTCATATGCATCCAACTGGCGGCGTGCGGGAAATTTAAACCCCAAAATGGCTTTTACTAATGTATTCAAATTTTCAGTACATTTGAACCTGTTTACAATTTTATTTAAACAAAATTTCAGTTTAGACTATATTGGTAGTTTTCGTTAAAACTAATTGTTTTCTCCTTAACAGGTTTTGTACTTGGCCTGGTGGCCTCTAGTAAGAGATAGCATGTTCTACTTGTTCAGTCTTGTGATACTCATGTTGGTGCTCATGGATAACGTTGTGATCTGGTGAGAAATGTTCCAATGATGCTTCTAGCTGCATTGTACGTTTAAGTTGCTGGCTGTATTGTTTTAGTTATTGTGAGAGGGTCTCAAATGATCCAAGTTTTGAACTGTGTAAATTGACAAATTATATAAGTTTCATGCAGCTATGAACAAAGTCTACTTTTCTATCTGGTGCATCTGGAAAAATTTAGCCTATTTTTTTCATATTTTACCTGTACGAAAAAACGTCATTTGGGGGTTTAACTTTACCGCGCGCCGCCATTTTGGATTATATGACGTCCATGGTTTGCCACTGTATTATCAGAAAACGATAGCTTGGTTGTTGTGTTACAAAAGGGGACGGCTGGCGGGTAATTTCAAAATGGGCGAGCTATTTAGCTAGTTTTTCGTTAACACTGAAATAAAATATAGGTTATTGGCCGGCCGGGAGGTCCGTATTGAGAAAAACTGTGCCCGTGGTCTTGAGTGCGGCCAGAGGCCGTTAGGCGAGGGCCGTACTCAAGACAAGGACACAGTTTTTCTCAATACGGACCGACCTAGGCCGGCAAATAACCTTTTTATTTTTTCGTACTTCGTTTGAATTTGATAAAGAAATATTGAAATCTCAGGCTTGTTTTGCAAAATCTGTTTTTTCACGCGCGCTAGTACATGTAGCTCAGCAGAAGACTACCGAAGAAATAGCCCAAGTAACAAGAAACTCAGACGATAATTTTACACCACAAATTGTAATTACAGAAATGGAGACTAGAGCGGCATTTCATCACAAAAGCAGCTGAAACGAGAAGCTATTTCCATTTTCACAAAAACCATTCAAAGCCGCCGTCAAATTCTACGACAATCGTCAGCAATCTTCCATACTCTTGCCGTAAACAAATATCATGAAAAGCATTTTTCGAGCAAAACTGTTCCCAGTTACAGTCTTTACGTATACTACAATTTTATTTCACATGTTAAATCTAATTTTTTTCCATTCGGTGCAATTTGCAGTTTTCATTTTATGCGAAACCTTGACAAACTTCGCCTGCATTAGCTCTTTCAAAGCGACGGCATAAAATTGATACGTGCCGAGAATTATAAACGGAATACCAGTAGCCACAAAGTTATTCTTGAATGAAAATTAACGGAAGATTTGTTTAGGAAAACAGAGAAACGAAAAGCAACCATTAAAACGAAGGAATCGAGTCTAAACACGGTGAATTGTAATTTAAAACCCGCAAGTTTAAACTGAAAATGATTTCCAAAAACGAACAACAAACTTGACTAAAACTAAATTCTGTCGGTTAAAATCAAATGACTACTCGCCTTTTTGAAGAAATGCAAGTTCTTTAATTCCACTGGCGTAGTTCCCCATTCACTTGACAACGATAAGAGAGCAAAATAATGCGAGATTTTAAAAAACTTCTTTGTACCGACCTTCGCGCATTGCTGAAATGGTCCAAGCATGGGCGCTAAAATGTTGGTTACCGGGACCGTGGTCAGAGATAGGAGAATACTGACCCGCTCCCGGAACAATCAGATTGCAGATTTGCAGGATACCGCCGCTCGCGCACTGAGAAAAAAATAACTTCACTTTATTTTCAACAAAGCTCTGTTTGGACTATTTTCCATCACCTTAATAGCAATTTATTTCTTTTTTTATTTCTTCAAGCTTGTCATTCTGAAATTTTATTCGAATTGACTCATACATACAAAGTTGTGTCGGTCGCTTAAGAAAATAAAATAAGTAAGTAAAAGTCAGTGAGTTGCCCTTCCTTTCCTTACCACCTACCCCCCCCCCCCCCCCCCCCCCCCCCCCCCCCCCCCCCCCCCCCCCCCCCCCACCCTTCCTCCACAGCCTCCTAACGTTAACATGGAATTCGATTTATCTAGGAAATACGAAGTCGTGTTATTAATATGACTGAATATTAATATTACTATTAATATGGCACACACTATCATTAGTTGTTTTTAATCTTAAAAATAACTTCGCAGGTCAGAAGCAACGGCTATGGTTTGCTTTTATTCAGTGTACCTTCTCATTATGTTCTTCAATCCACGCATCGAGGCATGGCTCTACAAAATAACGAAGACAACCCACCCCGAGTTCAAGTCTGAACTACACGCTTCAAACGGCAAGAAAAATATTGGAGGATATTCACAGCTTGCCTCCAATGATACAGCGGATTCTGAATCTAAAGAACAAGATGAGAATAAAACAGGCGAGGAAAAAAATGACGTTGAAAAAGGAAGCCCAGAAGAAGAAAAAGATGACCAAGAACAAGGCAAACAGGAGGAAGAAGCACCCAAGGATCGCAAAGGATTTAGCGGTAAAACGATTCCCTTGTCTTGCAATTTTTGGTCATTTTTATATCCAACCATACCTTAATTCGCCTTATTTTGGACAATTTTGAAATATTACTCGCGGTATTATTTCCAAATACTACTACAACTCATGCTATTACCTATACTAATCACCTTGTTAACCCTATTCTGCCTGGGGGGGGGGGGGGGGCACAAAGTGCCCGCGCTGATTTCAAATTTATCGTACTTAAAGAGCATTCAAGCAATCATAGCCAAACTTTATGAATTTTCCTAAACATTATCTGGGAACATTTTGTTGTATCAATTTTTTGATCACGTGACTTGATGTTTCCATGACAACCAAGTTTTGACAGGCCGTTTTACCCAAATTTGGTATTTTCAGCTTAATCACGTGTTCATGAGATTTCCGATTTTTACGATGAGGTTTCTTCCACAATCTTTGTAATTTGTGCATCTTTATATTGTTTTCGATTTTTCAAATCAAATTTGGTGATTGTCTGTCATTTCTGGACAATTTAAAATCCAAGATGGCGGATCCAAGATGGCGGATGTTTTAATGTATGACGTCATTGTGGCGTGTATGACGTCATAATTGACACGTGACTGCCACCAAAATAAAGATTTTGGGATGCTTTACACACCATGTAAGTTTCATTTTCATAGCGTTAATACTATTCGAGACACGTAGAGGGGGCACTTTCTGCCCCCCCCCCCCCCCCCCCCGCCCCCAGGCTCACGAACGAAAAAAATCCCAGGCAGAAAGGGTTAATACAACGACCTTGTTGTTTATAACGACTACTTTTTTTTAGCCCAAACAAAAGCTCAGTCAGTCTGCATTCATCTTATTTAACAACTCTTTAAGACGGTCACTTGACGGTTACCAAGGACAAATTTTGGTGGCCCAGTCTGATTACCGGGATTCCACCCAATCCACCGTGTCCCGAAATCACAGGAATAGTTTATAAGGGTAGACAAAAGAAGTAATAATGAAAATAATAAGTTAAGGAATAGCGTGGGTAAACGGTTATAAACTGAAATTATAACATTTAATTCGTGAAAAATGTGAATACTTTATTCCAGATGTTCTCGTGTAAATTCAGGCAAGGGCATCAATATTTTCTAGTATAAAATAAAACTTTGGACACAACTTATAGAGTAAATATAATTAAGCAATTTCGTCGTGATCTTTAACCCGTAATTTGGCAACACTTCATGTTTCAAACTACTGGCTGTAGGTGCTATCGGACTTACAAGGTGACGAAGAATTTGCATCCCGTGCTTGGCCTTTTTAACATTTCTAATCAAAATAGAAATTACTAGTACCCAGGCCCCTAATTCAATTGTGCTTTGTTGTAGTACCTGGATTTCCAAAAAAAAATGAAATAAGAAAAGTGGCATTGGTACAATATAACTGACTTTTTCTTTCCATTTATTCAGACAGCGGTGAACATCTTGCTCATCATTATGAATACGATCAACAGAGACCTCACGAAGTCCCAGACCTCACGTTAGGATCGCCATTGAGTCCTCCAGAGGGGATCTGGTCCCGCATCTGTTGGGCCCTGGGACTCCCAATCAACATTTTGTTTTTCTTTACAATCCCGGATGTAAAGAAGGAATCCTGTCGAAAGTTCGCGGGATTCTCTTTCGTATTGTGTATAGTTTGGATCGGAGTCACTTCATACATTCTAGTGTGGATGGTTACCATTATTGGATACACGTTTATGATTCCCGATACAGTAATGGGCCTTTCGCTTGTCGCCTTTGGCAGTAGCGTGCCGGATTGCTTATCAAGCCTCTTTGTAGCACAAAAAGGTGAGGTTTGGGTGTCTTTAGTCCCGGGGAACTCCCATATAAAAGTGACGGGGATGATCGTTGGACAATTTCATAGGAACCCCTTCTAAGAGATACCAATTCTAAAAAAAAACTAGTTCCTGTCATATTTTTTCCGGCTTATAATGCCCTATGAGGTACAGGGAAAACTCTAACCCTATGCACGTATAATTGTCCACGGACATTATCTGTTCTGAAAGGCGAATAGTTTTCCAAGAGGGAAGCTCCAGAAAAAAACTGTGAGTTTTGAGGAACAGATAATGTCCAACGACAACTATCCGTGCTTTTTTTTAATTCAAATTTTTGGCCTATTATTCCAACATGTTCCCACATACTAGGTCTCTCTGTTTGCGAGAAGTAATTAATGTTAGTTCTATATATCCAATGTAGCAATTTGTTTTGGATGTATAACTGAATTATAAAGTGAAAATAATTTCTTATTTCTCTCCCAGGTGACGGAGACATGGCCGTATCTCACACGGTTGGTAGCAATGTGTTCGACATTCTGCTGTGTCTGGGCATTCCTTGGCTTGTCAAGACCACTGTATGGGACTATGATTCGACTGTAGTCATCAACAGTCACGGGCTGTTCGTGTCTTGTTTCTTCATCCTCGGCTCCATAGCTGTCACATTATTGATTATTTACTACTACAAATGGGTCTTAGATCGTAAAGTGGGCTGCATCTATCTTGTATTTTACTTTATATTCTTGGGCATATCTATCTATGTAGAAATGAACGCGTTTGGGAAATATAACCCGCCCCATGTGTATTGTAGATGTTTGATTCAACATCAACATACAAATTATCCTCGTTGGACTCCATACATTTCTAGTTGAGATAATTTGATTGGTCGAAAGCGCAATAATTATAACTACTAATTAATTATAATTATTAATTATCATTAATAATTATTAATAATTAAGTATTATTGTTTGCCTTTTGTGATCATGTACGTAATTCGTCTCAAATGTATGTAAGAAATTAGACGATGACCAGTCTCCTTCTCGGAGTCGATCAATTTTCACAGTTTTGTACTGAGTACTCGTGAACTTACAAAGTTGGATCAACTCTTTACTAACGGGAAGTCAGTTCGCCCATAGCTTTGAGTGCTAATATCTTTTTGTTGTTTTCATTTATTGAAAGAATCGAATAGCTTTTTTTTGTGTGGCTCATATTAGGTTAAACGAACAAATCAAATATGGTATATAATATAATTGACAATTAGACTACTCACTCTCGTTTTCTACTAGCTTTTTAAATCTCGAATTATGACAATAGCGTGCAAGCGTAGAGTATCGGCGAATACTCACAATAATGACACAATGCAGCCAATAAAATTCATGGATTCGCAATAGACCACGATTGTTATGAAATTAATGCAAATTATAATAGTAATTAGTCATTTTCACTATATGGTAGTGTAAAACAAAAAGTTAAGCGAGTTAAGGTTAAACCTGCTTACCTAACGGCTACCGTCAGTGCTTCGTGTTGCAAAGTGACACAAGGCAGACACGATTCAGGGGCACCCAACGACAAAATGACTTCCCTGTAGGTGTCGGAACGTCGTTTTTACGTTATAACTATGCTTTTTGTGCAGTTTAATGGCTTATTTTTAAACGCTAAGAAAAATGTATCTGTTCGGATACGTTAGCTGAACTTTCAAACTTCCAAAAACTTTAGGGATTGAAATCTTATTACCCGAATTTATGAGCTGCTTTTTCGGCCTTTCCGAAAATCCTAGCTAACTTTTTTTGTACCCAAAACGACATTTTTTCTCTCCAAAAACAAACGGCATTAATTTTTCCATATTAAGAAAGTTCGAGAGGACATTTCCCCAACCGAATATCTTAGGCGATTATTGACCTTCCGAACAGATATTCCACCGAAACGATCCGTTGGGTGCCCCTGAAGATTAGATTTAAGTTTATTTACTCCAATCGTGTTCGTGCTACCCGAATCGTAAATGAAGTGTTAAAGTAAAAATGCAATGTTATACCATAGTACTACGGTAAAGGATTACGGTTTTATTTTTTATATATGACTTGACTCCATTTTTGTATGGATTTGGTTATACTTGGGAAATCCCTCTATTACTTATGTTTCTCTGTTCGATCGTTTAATCCGCCATCTTGAACACCAATTCAGCCCCGTCACCCGTTCCCTGAGCAATTTGTCTTCCGTCTCCCAAGATTTCACTCGACGATTGCACAGGAAAACATAGAGGGACTACTGAGAAATAATTTGGATAGACAGGCGTTTATTACTCTGTACTGAAAGTCATTATAGAGCTTGCTTGCGTTCTCACAAGCGTCAAAGACTGCCACAAGTTTAGATTCTTTATATTCAAACACTTGACATTCAATGTTGGCAGGACTAACTACTAATTCAAAACAAGGGAGGATTAATAAATAAACAAAGGGATAAAAATAAATTATCAATCACAACAACATTGCAGACCTGGCTGTTTCCGGTCATTCCTTTGCTTTTGAATGGACTATATACATGTATGTAGCTAAGCTTCGTCGTGGAAACAGCTGAAAATACCCATTTTAGACTTCAGTCTCAGAATTTAATGCAAATTTGTTTAGATCTTCTGCGGTATGCAGTCGCAACGTCAGTTTATAAAGTCAACGTGTATTTTAATACACCGTATTGATAAATAGCTACATCCTTTTTTTTGTTTGGCTGGATTACCAAAGCAATTAATGATATCACATAAACGAGTGCTTCAAAATATATTACCTTCAGAGAAGTTTGACGTTTCTCTTGAGTGCGTTTTTTTGGTTAATGGCTGCAACATTATGGCCGCTCTAAAGACAACCCAGTTACGTGTTTTTGAGAAAAATTGAGTGCTCATAAACAAATTATAATTTCGCATTGAAACTGCACACATTTACCCCTTTGGCGGCCATTTAACAATTAGCGAGCCGGCTAATTGTTTTAGCATAACCCAGTGGCTGATCTATTAAACATAGAATATCGATAAAACTGATTTATTGATGGTTTTGTTTCATACCTTTTGGCCGTAATGCACGAAAAACTGTGCCCGCGCTCCGAGAGCCGTATATCGATCGATAGTAGGTGCCTTGTAGCCAATCCGATTGCGAGTTTGTCAATAGTCAGCCACTGGGTTATGCTAATTAACAATTAGATTATGAGCTCGAGATTTCTATGATGTGATAGTTGATGAAGCCATAGGCCGAATCAACTATCACATCATAGAAATTGAGAGCGAATAATCTAATTGTTTTAGTAAAAATAATAACAATTGTCTAGTATTAACTCTAAATCATCCACCGAAACTTCGTAGAAACGAAAAGAAACCGCAATTTTGAGACGACCTCCAGCCACTGCACACTAATGGCTGATAGAATACGAGTAGCTCAGCCAATCAGATTGTCTCATTTGCATTAGTGTACTAGTAGATTTTTACTAAATATGAATAGCCTGTTGCCAAAACGTAAGAGGAATGGTCAAGGGGATGAGTGCGACGACATTCAATGAAAGCATCGTGCAGCTAGAGGTCAGTAACTCTGCCACTCACGTGAATTAAGGAATGGGGCAGAGGTAAAAATTGGCAAAAATAACAAAAAAAATAAAATAAAATACTTAAAGCTGCTTGGATGATTATTTTTTTACTCAGTGATACGTCACCGTGTGAAATGATAATCCTGACTCGGTGACGTCATTCGACCGTTACTATTAACAGTATTTTGGCGCCATTTAGGTTCTCTCTCTTTACCTCAAGTTTACGACAACTTATATAGCATCAAATCAGAGGAGAAACAGCAAAGTACATCCTTAAGTGATCAGTGATTATAGACTTAATCGGGGAATTTAGGAAAATGTCATCATTTATAGATAAATTTGTCGTTCTTTTACGTGCTACGACATTTCAGCTTATCATCATACTTTTCTGGCTTCAATTTGAGAGACAGTTGAAATCCCCGTTTACATTCTAGTCTCTTGTTCTATGATCTAGTTTCGAAAGTATAAAAAACGTCCTCGTAGCCATGAAAAGATCCCGTATTCCTCCGACTTAATATTCTACTAGCTGACTCTTTGGTCCGCCATGTTTGAAACGCGCGGCTTGGTTTTGGGGAGACTGAAACCCAGTCATTTTCTCGCTGCCATAGAAACTAGTTCTAGTTTACAAAGATGGCGGACGAGCAAGTAATGGAGTGTGTTGCATAAAATGTGTAAGTTTTACTTCGTGTATTTTGTGTTTATGCAAGGATCATTGCAAAATTAATCAATTAAAGACTGAAATTGCCAAAATCATTGTTCTTTTGTCTCTCTGCAATTTAAATTGTCTTTTACAAGGGAATGAGACGATAGGTTTACTCGCCGATGGTCGATCATTTCATTCTAAAGTACTTCTTTTAACAAGTCCGTTAGCCTTATTTTGCGCGCTTCTGCCTCTGAGAGCTATTATTGTCTGTAAATAAGATATCATGTTTCTGTTATAAATTATGCTCGTAGTTTAGGCGCAATTTTAGCTAGCAGAGTCCATTGTGGGGTTAAACGTTCGCTTCGTGATCAGTTCCGAGTTCCTTCTAAACAATTAATTTTCCAGTATACCGATTTGCATCCGCCTGGTGTTTAAACCTTAATAGTTCTTATTCAGTATCGTTTCTGTGAGAGGCGGATATTTAGAGATTGAAACTTCAGCGTAACAATCTCGCTGCTATTATGGCGGGATTTTTCAACTGTGGGTTCGCGCGGGTAGCAGCAAAGAACAGTGTTTACGATGAGAATGGAAAGGTCATAAGGGACAAAAAACACTCGCCTTCAGAAATTCTTGAGTACATTTGGAGATAACAAGGAAGCGTTCGCTGTTAGTCAGAATACATTCGACAAGAGAGTGCCTGTGCTGCTTGGAAACTTTGGAAAATGGCGCGGTGAAGACAAGTCAACGTACTTGGAGCACTTCAGTTCTACTGCATGGAAAACTCTCTCGGCAGCCAAGAGGGGATTGCATTCAGTCTCAAACTGCAAAGCCTGCTATTTGAAACATCTGCCTTTTCAATCACTATTCCCTCTGAAGTCTAACCGACTGAAAGGGGCTGACCCAATGTCTGTCTGTGCCAAAGAAGCAACAAATTTAAGGAAGGCAACAAAACCTACATGTACTAAACCTTCAAAAACTACTCTTCAAGAAACTGCCAAAAACATTTATTTCAAAATCAATGAACCATTTAAGCAGCTATTCCACACGGACCTCGCTAAGGCTTTGACAAAGGTACCTGAAATTGGGCTGACACAGTCAAAAACCAAGCCTCAAAAACAAAAGGAAAGAAGGGACGATGCAAGGTGTTTTAAAAATAAAATTGAAGAGCAGTGGTCCAAAGTGGATTGTGATACCATGCTTGGAACACGGCAATCCTTTAAGCAGAGAGATTTCCAAAGAAAATCTCTTTACTTTGAGTCCACTGAAGAGGCAAAAATCCGGTCCCAAAAAAGGAAAGCACTTGAGGATGTTGGACTTCGGAAGAAGAAACGTCACTCTCCAGATCCAAATTCAATTGACTTTGACAAGGAGGGGTCTCCTACAAGAAGTAAATTCAATACAAGAAGGTGAAAAGGTGAGAATATAATTAATACAAATAGTGATTGACTATTATTACATTGTATGTAATATTTGTTATTGTTGTAAATGGTGATGAATGGTTACACTGTAATTACTGATATATGACATGACTTTTTTTCCCATTCATCTTAATATTGATAAAATATAATTATATTAGTACTATTATTATTATATTTATAAAAACATTCATTCATTACTTTCATTTCTTAGATCAATTTCTCAGAGCTGGCTAGGAAATATGGAGCATGTGAGAAAACAAAGGTTGGCAATTTCGTTGTTAAAGAATTTCTTGTCAATGAGGGTGTGGATGTTGGTAAGTTTACCAACCACCGAAAGAATGAACCACTTCCAAGGAGGCGACTGAATAAAACCTTTGGTGGAGAGATTACAACACCAGTGCCCCGTACCAGTGCAGCCATAAGAGAAACCCTGAACCAGAAAATAGCAAATGGGGAATATCGCCTGGGTGAAATTATCACTCCAAAGCATTACAAAAAATAGGCCCGCGAGGCGTGCTCATGGCTACTGCATTTTTTACTCAGAGAATGCGCATACATGTAGCCCATGAGCCGATTAAACGAAATGGGTTAGGGACTCTCACGATTTCAATCAGTAAGTTATATTTTTCTCTACCCAGCAGTCATGAATCCACATCATCCCTTTATAACATGTATACTAGACATACTAGATATAAACATTTCCACGCCAATGGCTTTCGTTAACTCTCACCAGACCTCTCAATTGATAATATAGGTCAAGACTTCGTTCTCCGAGTTGTCGCCGTTGAGGATAGTGCAGCAACTTTGTTGGTTTTGTTATTTTTTTCTTTGGTGTATTGCATTTGATAACCCTAGCCCTAAGGCAACATCTCTTGCTTTGGCTAACCACACTAAAATAATCAGGCCCATAGGGCGAGGGATGCGACAGGTGCGTCCGTGGACCGATGGCTGAAAATAAAGTGAATGAAAAGCTCTAATTCGCTAACTGGTGTAGTCTGGAAATGAAGCCTGAATCAACGAAGATAACATCGAAGGTCCGCCATTTGTAGATTTGCTGGGTGACATATTAAATTTTGGACCAGATCTTGAGATTCTATAAGCTGAATTTAACGCTAACGATAAATTCGACCTAAAACCCTCATACGGAATTTTAATCCCCAGGCTCTATCAAAATGAGAGAAGACTGGGTACCCCAATAATGAACTGCAAAAGGGCTCAGCATGTGTGTCAATATTGGATAAAATGGACCGAACAGAGCCAGAGGTCACAGAAGAGCGAAATAGAAAGGCCGCAGCAAAATCCTGTCAATCGATAGATACATTTGTCCGTAAATTGTAAATTACATGTCACATAAAGTTTCTTGCAATTGTTTGTCATTAATCCATTTTGAATTTAAAAAGTGCAAGAAATTTTTATGTTTATACGTTTGCTTTTTGCTGCCTGGTTTCATATCAAAACGCACGAAATGCGAAATACAGTCGAACCTCTCCACAACGGCCACCTTGGGGACAGAGGTAAGTGGCCGTTGTAGAGAGGTGGCCGTTATGGGGAGGTAGGGGTGTAATATGACACCATTTGTTTTTTTGGGGGGGACAACATTTTTATTTAAAAATGCTTATTATAGCATATGAATACGTAACACAATCAAAATGTATCAATAAAACAGAAACCAAAATGATGTTCAGAACAGGAATGTTAACAAAACAAAGCTAGTAAAGTACAGTGAGTACATCAGTTTGTACATCGTTTACTTTCTCTTTCGTGAAATTAAGTTGTCAAGGGTTGTTTGCTTGAGTGAGTGGCTGCGAGGTTCTATTTTAATGTGACTTACTGTGCCACCAGGCATTTTTTTTTTTCAATTTCGCAATGCAATTTAAACACAGAGCCTTATCAGCTGTACTCGATTTACGACTGAAATAAAAATACAGTACTGTAAAAGCGTAAAAAAAATGGAAAATAGAAAAAAATGGGGGCCTTGTACTTTCTAGTATTGTGTGATTCTTCCATCAGTGGCTAAACACGTGCCGCAATATAAGATACTGTATTGCCCGACGATGCGTGGTACAGATGAAGTTGCGTGACCTTTTATTACTGTACGCCAAAAAAGATAGGGTTTTAATGGCCGTTGCCGTTGTGGAGAGGTGGCCGTTGTAGAGAGGTTAAAACAAGAGTGAATGTATGGACTGTCCGCCGGGACAAAAGAAAGTGGCCGTTGTGGAGATGTGGCCGTTGTGGAGAGGTGGCCGTTAGTAGAGGTTCGACTGTATCAAAAAATTCCCGGCGGTACCCCCCTACAAACTCGGGAGGCACTCGAAAGTTAGTACGCGCAAGGAAAAGGAGACATCTGCACGCAGGCTATCCCCTCCCCTTTCGCACTTATTACGGACAGTTTTGTTTGTCCCGACGAAAAGCTCATATATTTTATCTTACATTACAACGGTCACTTTTCCGCTCTCATACAAAGTTAACCTCGCTTATCTGTGCACTGTATATTGTCATGACATGTTTGACAACTGTCTTGCTCACTGTGCTGCGTGGCAGGCGTAACACAAAAGTTTCACTTCCTTGGTCTTTTACTGCAGTCATTAGACGTTGCTTAATACGGACAATTGTTCGTGTCCGTCTTATCCGGGTTCCACTGTACATACGAGGCGTTTCAATCACAGTCAAAACAAAGGGATTTGACTTCACGAAACTGAAAAAAAAACCTGCCAAAAAACCCCCTGCAAACTGTCAAAGCTATTTGCCTTTATCTCTGTAATTGTGTAATAACCCGACCAATTACACGCCGCGAAATTATTGACATATTATAAATAGACGACGAATTATTACACAAGAATCCATCAAAGAACAGTTCTCATCTTGACTCTGCTCATATCCTAGCTAACTGAACTGGGTAATTACAGTACACTGCACGATTCACGTTTAACGTAACAAATTTATTGGGTCACTTTTAGCAACACTCTGCTCTCGTAAACTAGCTCGCCGACTTGTCAGTTGCGGACAACAAACTCTGTTCAGTTTATTTACCTTCATGTCATTTTGATCAGTACATCTAACAAGACTTTAAAACCCAAGCTAATTTGAATACAATCACCCACTGTTTTCTTAAACAACGGAAACTGTGCTCAAATGAGATGATCTTATCTTTCGTCTACAAACCAAGCAGATATAAAGTTCGTCTTTAATTTTAGAAGATATTTTCATATTAAAATCATTCCTCGTTTCGAAAAAAATTTAACACACTTAACAATAGTAGATCTAAAATTCATTTTCTAATATCATTTTGTCACGATGTCCAACGTCAGACTCCCGAAAGCGCGGTGAATTAATTTTCTGCAATCCAGCACGCGGCTTTGATCTTTGTCACAACAGCATTCGCAGCATTCATGCTGACATAACAAAATTCTCAAATCACTCATCACTCATACTCTTCTGATTGTCGTCATACTGTAATATCTTTGTTTACACAGCAGCATTCGCGCTGACATAACAGAATCTAAAAATAATTATATAATTCACTGTGTAAAACTCGCGCCGTGATTGGTTTAGAACTGTTATCTATTAGAGTACAGACGCACGAATGACGTCACGAAGCGGGAAAACGCGCGGGCGCCCTGCCTGCTCCAACAAATCCTTCGCTCAAAACAGAGAAATATTTTCGTCAAACTGGAAATATTCCGTAGGAAATTCAATGTTGTTCAATTGATACGAATTTTAAATCGGCTGTTCAAGCTTGGCTAGAACTTGGAGGAAAATATGATGGTCCTTTGGCTCATAATTTGTGAACAGAATCCGATAAATTTAGCGGGATTAAGCTTATCGTTCGCCGTTTATAAGCGACTTGCAACGGGATTTGGACTGGAATAATTCAGATTGTTTTTCCTCATATCAGGACGGAATAGAGGTTAGTCTCTAAATATTTGCTTTTCGAAACATTTGCTGAGTTGAGCTGTAGTTTATTTTAAGCCGTTTAGTTTTCACAAAGTTTTATTTGAGTGCATGAAAACACTGTGGCCTAAACTCGATGTTTGTTGACATAATTTTTATCGGCTTATTTAGCGTACATTCAAGTGAAAATCCGAAGCGAATATCTCCAAAATTATATAAAACAAATAGATTCCATGTTGCCGTGGGTCTGTTCAGTAATAGATCACAGAAGACGTCAAAATGTGGTAAGAACATCAGTGACCAACGAGCCGCTGCGGCGAACCACAACATATCAATCACGTAGAAACCGAAAACCTCTGTTGTTGCTGTGAAATTTTGCATTCAACTCCTCGACAATCTTTTAAAACCAGTACTTTCTAAAGTTTTTACTCTCCTGCCTTCGTGGTATGATACACAAACTGATTAACTAGATATTTCTTCTTCTCGGACTGAAATTTTAAACGACTTGCATGTTTCTTGCCGCTTTTCCCGACTGTCACTGTCACTTTTTAGCGCAAACTTGTACCCGATCGGACGTGCACTGTTCACTGCTTGTAAAGCAAATTGTGCTACTCAAACATCAGTATAGGTGCTGCTAGCAGGTAAAATTTTGGACCGGTACAAGTTGTACGGACCGAGGCAAGCGAATAATCATCGCTGTAACCTTGAGATTAATGTGTGTGAATTGACGAATCTGTCAGTTTTGACGCTTGACAAAATTTTGTCCTGCTCTGGGGCAGGATGACGGCGCCTTTGAAGTTTGGTAAGGCTTGACAAAATTTTGGTAGGAAAAAAATCGCCGTTCGCACTTGTGAAACGGAACTGATGACAGATATTTTTGCAAAACAAACAAAAATTCGCCTAGTGCGGCCGGGCCCTAATCAAACAAATGAATTGTACGAAGGACTCTAAAAGACCGGCGGTTACTCAACAAAAGCTTCAACAATGTGACTCAATCAAACGCGACCCTGTTCGTGCAGTTGTCAAAGAAATACACCTACGTAAATAAAAACATTTAAAAACAAACGTGTCTTTCATATTTATTTTGCAACGCAATTTCTCTCCATATAGCTCACTAAAGATGCCAATCTTCTTTTTAAGCATTGCACTTGACACCACTGTCAATGAAGCGAAACAATCGAACAATGCCATATCATGTTCAGTTATTCAAAGAATTGTTACAAAAATAAAGTGAATGAAAAGCTCTAATTCGCTAACTGGTGTAGTCTGGAAATGAAGCCTGAATCAACGAAGATAACATCGAAGGTCCGCCATTTGTAGATTTGCTGGGTGACATATTAAATTTTGGACCAGATCTTGAGATTCTATAAGCTGAATTTAACGTTAACGATAAATTCGACCTAAAACCCTCATACGGAATTTTAATCCCCAGGCTCTATCAAAATGAGAGAAGACTGGGTACCCCAATAATGAACTGCAAAAGGGCTCAGCATGTGTGTCAATATTGGATAAAATGGACCGAACAGAGCCAGAGGTCACAGAAGAGCGAAATAGAAAGGCCGCAGCAAAATCCTGTCAATCGATAGATACATTTGTCCGTAAATTGTAAATTACATGTCACATAAAGTTTCTTGCAATTGTTTGTCATTAATCCATTTTGAATTTAAAAAGTGCAAGAAATTTTTATGTTTATACGTTTGCTTTTTGCTGCCTGGTTTCATATCAAAACGCACGAAATGCGAAATACAGTCGAACCTCTCCACAACGGCCACCTTGGGGACAGAGGTAAGTGGCCGTTGTAGAGAGGTGGCCGTTATGGGGAGGTAGGGGTGTAATATGACACCATTTGTTTTTTTGGGGGGGACAACATTTTTATTTAAAAATGCTTATTATAGCATATGAATACGTAACACAATCAAAATGTATCAATAAAACAGAAACCAAAATGATGTTCAGAACAGGAATGTTAACAAAACAAAGCTAGTAAAGTACAGTGAGTACATCAGTTTGTACATCGTTTACTTTCTCTTTCGTGAAATTAAGTTGTCAAGGGTTGTTTGCTTGAGTGAGTGGCTGCGAGGTTCTATTTTAATGTGACTTACTGTGCCACCAGGCATTTTTTTTTTTCAATTTCGCAATGCAATTTAAACACAGAGCCTTATCAGCTGTACTCGATTTACGACTGAAATAAAAATACAGTACTGTAAAAGCGTAAAAAAAATGGAAAATAGAAAAAAATGGGGGCCTTGTACTTTCTAGTATTGTGTGATTCTTCCATCAGTGGCTGAACACGTGCCGCAATATAAGATACTGTATTCTTGGGTTTCACGTGACGTCACAGCTCTTCCGGGCCTCTCCAAATATGGGCATCCGCCATTACTGTGCCCCTCAGAGCGTGAAATTTATTGAGATCGTAGGCCATTTTTGTAGTATCTTAAACTTTTCGATGGCTTTATCGCAAGACAACGGAAACGATGGGCTTGAGAATCTCAGCAAGAGCATTCCAATCCTTTCTCAATATGCTTCGTTATTGGAAAGCCGCTTTAAGCAGCGCTATCTCATGAAAATTTCAGTGATAGGCATTGACCCGTTCACAATTCCAAGTGAGCAGTTCGATCCAGAGTGCTTGCCTCCAGTCGAAACAGTCAGACCTGTTCAGCTACCTGGTTCTCCAAACTAGCCACTATACGAAGGAGCAATTCAAGGCCTACAAGAGTTTGCTGGCTTATACCCAAGTGGTCTCTGGTTTTGTTGGTTCACTGCATGGAAAGGTGATAGCGGGAAAGCATGTTGTTGTGGCTAAGGTTCGACATTCCCAATCAATGAATGATAGTTATTACCATGATGCAATCAGCCAAGAAATAGAAGAGCAGGCAAATGATTTACTTGGTGGACAGTTAGTTTCATTAGAATTTGTTCCTGTACAGCAGCAACTTAATGGAAGTGACTGTGGAATTTTTTCAGTTGCATTTGCAACATGCTTGGTTTTAGCTACTGACCCAAGATATGTAACTTTTGACATCCCTGAAATGCGCCCCCATTTATTGCAATGTCTTAAAAGTGGTGCAATCAGCATGTTTCCCTGCCTTTTAGAGCATGCATTATAGCTTTGGACATGCAGGGCATACAATTCCATTGTTCTTATAAATTGTCTAAGGTTGATTCAGGAATTATACTATTGGGGTGACTGATATTACAAGTTGTTGCACTAGTCATGCCAGAAAAAAAGAGGTTGAATGTTATGATAGGATTGATAAATTTGTTTGAAAGGGGGTCATTATGGTCACCCCCTGGAAAAAAAAACAGGACCTGCCCCTGATGCTTTAGTGCAATAAGAGAAATAAAAATGGTACAAATAATCAAATTACAATGTTGATTCATAATAAGCTTATATTTTCCATTCCATTCAAAGTTCCTTGTTATTTACAATGTAACATTACAACTGCTTAACAAATATATACAAACTATCAAAGAGCCTTTGTTTATTTATTGCCAATTATAAAATAAGTATGAGATTGACCCTCTTTGTTATTTAATTATACATTTGCAATTTAATAACATTGGCACTATGAGTACTCCCACACACTATTGAGTGCCAAGAGTCAGATGCCTCAATTTCCGTGGCAAAAGAAAGAATGCTAAACCGCATTAATAACATTATTGTGAAATGGAAAAAAATAATAATAACCAGGTTATTTTTCATTTTGCATTTCCTAAAATCGGCTTCAGTCTGGCAGTATATCGTGTTGTACTTTGTAGTGCCAAGGTGCTCTTTATGTTGCTAAATCAGAAATGTATATTTACTATAATGGTCAGATCTGGGTCCCCCTGGTGGGGATCTCTGGAATTCCAGGACAGGTACCCCTAAACAAAACAGAGGGCAATTCCAGAAAATATCTGTACCCCCCCAACATGGTGGCCATTTCTTTTATCTCTGAATTGCCTTATCCCCTCACTCCTCCCTTTGAAGAATTTTTAATTTGTAAGATTTGATGGGTTTTCTTTATCAAATGGGATATATAGAATCAGGGCTCGACGTTGCGACCTGTGGGGTCGCCAATGCGACTGGATTTGATCCATTGGCGACTAACTTTTCATCCTTGGTCGCCAGTTTGGCCCCTAAGATATTTTCATTTAGAATTTTTTTTTACTTTCTTAGCGCTCAAATGAATTAAATGAATATTTAATACCGAAGAATATACTTTCTCATTTTCAAGTATGAAGCGACCGAAAGTATTCTTCTGTCAGATTGTTTGTTTGAAACCCGATCTACGAATCTCGTCACGCAATCTTTCCTAAAGCGACATGTGTATATTAAATCGCAGCTTTGTTTTGTTTTTCATTAGCAACTGTAGTTCTCAAAGAATATGCGAAACAAATGGAATAGTTGTCGCTTACGGTATTCATAATACTGAAAACAACCGGCCGTATTAAACCGGTCCTGAAACAAATCGGATTTCGCCGTGTCTGGCCGTGGCCGTAGGACTCGATCGAGTACATCTTTGTATATTCATCTTATCAGTGTTACGTTATCAGTAAGTTTATATCTGTGATATCAATAGGACATAGATCGATTGATATAGAGTTAACTTTTCTCTTTCAATTTCATTAAATGTATTTCGAATGAAAATAGCCCGCTATTAAAAATTGGCAAGTTTGTTTATCAGATATCGCTGGCTGTCAAGCGTCAGTGAAGCGTGAAGGCCGATTTTAATACACGCTATAATTTTTCGGCCCAGTCCGACTTTATCAAAATGTGTTAGACTGTAGCAGATTTATAAATAGGGTCTTAAAGAAACTACTCTGTCGATAAAACAAATTGTAGCGCGTTACCAGTGATTGAACGAATCGGACGGCGTATCGTACTGCACGTAGCATTTATTCGATGCGACCAGTGAAACAT
This sequence comes from Desmophyllum pertusum, assembly GCA_029204205.1. Lineage (NCBI taxonomy): Eukaryota > Metazoa > Cnidaria > Anthozoa > Scleractinia > Caryophylliidae > Desmophyllum > Desmophyllum pertusum. The sequence goes on along the minus strand of MU827841.1, from coordinate 112,966 downwards.
GTTTCGCATCAAACGTTTGGCAACATGTACGAAAATTACAAAGACCGGTTTTGGAAAACATCGGTTGACACGTCATTTAAACATTTTCGAAGGGTCATGCAGATCTATAAAAATTCCCAACGCATGCAAATTAAAATTCACAGTTTCACACGCCGGGCCATGGGAAATCTACAAAATCTGTGCAGTCGCTATGGCATCACTGAACATGAAAAGCCTGTCATGTACGGGTGTATGTAAAACCAGGAACACACCCGGAACACCCGGAACACCCCGGAACACCCCCGGAACACCCCCGGAACACCCCGGAACACCCCGGAACACCCCCGGAACACCAACAGAATACCCCCAGGAACACAAAAAATATAAAAATAATAATAAATAAATAAAATAAAAACAAATATATTTTATATAGTGGCTGAAGTAGTGAAATCGAACATGGTCAGCGGTCAAGAGCCGTTAACGAATCGACTGATACCGAACACTTCCGAAGATGCCCCGAATATTTCCGAAGACTTACGAAGATGTCCCGAACACTTCCGAATATTTCCGAAGATGTCCCGAACACTTCCGAAGATGTCCCGAAGATTTCCGAAGATGTCTCGAAGACTTCCAAAGATGTTCCGAAGATTTCCGCACGTTTTCAGAAGACCCGAATTTTTCTCTGGTCCCGAGGGTGTCCGCTTACGTAAAGACGAAGAGTAAAAGAGAGCGCAGAAAAATTCGCCTGATACTCAGGTTAGGGAGGTTCGACTGAACAAACAACGACATGATTGATCAATGACCAATTGTCTACGAAATTGCACATGGCAATGACCTCCGATTACCTCAAATTCAATGTCACGCTCTGTGGCGTTGGCCAATTGGCAAACATTTGAATTTTGAGCGGTCCTTTGCCACTTATTCACTCTTAGATAAGAAGCTTCGGAAAAATTCGGTCTTCTGAAAACGTGCGGAAATCTTCGGAACATCTTCAGAAGTCTTCGATATACCTTCGTAAATCTTCGGGACATCTTCGGAAGTGTTCGAAAATCTTCGGAAGTGTTCGGGACATCTTCGGTACATCTTCGGAAATCTTCGGGGCATCTTCGGAAGTGTTCGGTATCAGTCGATTCGTTAACGGCTCTTGACCGCTTACCGTGTTCGATTTCACTACTTCAACCACTATATAAATATATTTGTTTTTATTTTATTTATTTATTATTATTTTATTATTATTATTATATTTTTTGTGTTCCTGGGGTGTTCCGTTGGTGTTCCGGGGTGTTCCGGGGGTGTTCCGGGTGTGTTCCGGGTTTTACATACACCCGTCATGTACTATATGTTTTTCGATGCTGGTTAATGAAAAATAATGAAACAAAGGTTGCATCTTTGAGGTTTTCTTTTATAGATACAAAAATTGTATTTATGTATTCCCATTCCCCTAGCGAAACGCGGCAAAGCTAACAACCGATACTCACGATAACATCGAAAAAGAAGGCGGAGTTGATTTTACAGCTAAAAAAAAGCATATGTGAGCAGTGGCAGAGCTAGGGAAGGGCTGTAATGCCTATAATGTAGAAAAATAAACGGCCCGAAGGGCCGCCGAAAATTTTTGGCGACTAGAATACTTGTGCTGGCGACGAAGTATGAAAACTTAGGGGCCAGCTGGCCCCAAGGTTTTTTCCTGAAAGTCGAGCCCTGAGAATATAAATATATTAAAATGCCAACTGCAGTGCAGGTACAGATATTTTCTGGAAATGCTCAACATGAGCCAGTAATTGCAGTTCCTACCCTGAAACAATATTTTATCCCTTTTACAATTATTTATTTTAACTATGAACGTGCTTGTTGGTCATCTGCCAAGTATGGCAGAGTATGGCACAATAGACCATTTTCTCAGGTACTGTTATGTGTTCAACAAGCTAAAGTTAAGAACTGGCAAGAAGGAAATCAGCCTCTATTAGGTAATCTCTTGTTGATCAGTCCTAAAGTTGAGCTGAGAAAATGGTCTATATAAATTAAAGCACTTTTTATTCAGAGGTATTCATACAAAAAATTTAGGCATGATGCCAGTACCTGAGTCATTTTTATTCTTGGGCAAGCTACATTGCATCTGCTCAGGTGCTAGATACCCCTACCAAGTCTGAATAAATATTTTTTAACCATCAGGACTGAAAATTTTAAAAGCTGGTGACCTAAAATTATACATTCTACCCAATGCAAATGGTGACCAGTTTGTCACATTTAGCTGAAATCAAGGTTAATTTCCAGCCTTGACCATGACAGACTTTTACTACCTATGCTCATAAAGAACAAAAATTCTATTCAAATGGAACAATTGGAGGACAAAAATTTACAAGTGCAGAGCATACCCTCAGGATTCTATCAATTAAAGGTACCTGCGACTTGTGACCCTTGCGCTCTTCTACTCTAACTTTCCTCGCAGCCGCCTCTTTCTGTTGCTGTTCTGCCGTTTCAGCATCCTTGTAAACTTTCTTTCCGAGGTTCAGAGTTGGAACCCAGTCTACATTGCCCTTATCCCAACCTTTTGCAGGTTCCCCGTGAACGAAGTGGCGACTACACACTCGCTCGCTCTCAAGGACTTTCTTTGAGGCAGTATCGCCTCGGCTTATCGCCAAAATCCACAGTTTTCTGCGCTCTCTGGTCAATTCTTCGTGTGCTGCACCTTGATTTGTTATCACTTTTGGAATAGAAGCAAATTTTACCGGGTGTTTTCCACTTTTGATCCGCAACCAACGACTATACAGTGAACCATGTTCCAGTCAAATCTCCCACTAATCTCTCTATTGCGAATCTTTGTTTACGCTTCGAGGGGCACAGTAATGGCGGATAGCAACCGTTGTCAAGGTCGATGTCACGTGGGTGAAACCCAAGAATTGCCCGACGATGCGTGGTACAGATGAAGTTGCGTGACCTTTTATTACTGTACGCCAAAAAAGATAGGGTTTTAATGGCCGTTGCCGTTGTGGAGAGGTGGCCGTTGTAGAGAGGTTAAAACAAGAGTGAATGTATGGACTGTCCGCCGGGACAAAAGAAAGTGGCCGTTGTGGAGATGTGGCCGTTGTGGAGAGGTGGCCGTTAGTAGAGGTTCGACTGTATCAAAAATTCCCGGCGGTACCCCCCTACAAACTCGGGAGGCACTCGAAAGTTAGTACGCGCAAGGAAAAGGAGACATCTGCACGCAGGCTATCCCCTCCCCTTTCGCACTTATTACGGACAGTTTTGTTTGTCCCGACGAAAAGCTCATATATTTTATCTTACATTACAACGGTCACTTTTCCGCTCTCATACAAAGTTAACCTCGCTTATCTGTGCACTGTATATTGTCATGACATGTTTGACAACTGTCTTGCTCACTGTGCTGCGTGGCAGGCGTAACACAAAAGTTTCACTTCCTTGGTCTTTTACTGCAGTCATTAGACGTTGCTTAATACGGACAATTGTTCGTGTCCGTCTTATCCGGGTTCCACTGTACATACGAGGCGTTTCAATCACAGTCAAAACAAAGGGATTTGACTTCACGAAACTGAAAAAAAAACCTGCCAAAAAACCCCCTGCAAACTGTCAAAGCTATTTGCCTTTATCTCTGTAATTGTGTAATAACCCGACCAATTACACGCCGCGAAATTATTGACATATTATAAATAGACGACGAATTATTACACAAGAATCCATCAAAGAACAGTTCTCATCTTGACTCTGCTCATATCCTAGCTAACTGAACTGGGTAATTACAGTACACTGCACGATTCACGTTTAACGTAACAAATTTATTGGGTCACTTTTAGCAACACTCTGCTCTCGTAAACTAGCTCGCCGACTTGTCAGTTGCGGACAACAAACTCTGTTCAGTTTATTTACCTTCATGTCATTTTGATCAGTACATCTAACAAGACTTTAAAACCCAAGCTAATTTGAATACAATCACCCACTGTTTTCTTAAACAACGGAAACTGTGCTCAAATGAGATGATCTTATCTTTCGTCTACAAACCAAGCAGATATAAAGTTCGTCTTTAATTTTAGAAGATATTTTCATATTAAAATCATTCCTCGTTTCGAAAAAAATTTAACACACTTAACAATAGTAGATCTAAAATTCATTTTCTAATATCATTTTGTCACGATGTCCAACGTCAGACTCCCGAAAGCGCGGTGAATTAATTTTCTGCAATCCAGCACGCGGCTTTGATCTTTGTCACAACAGCATTCGCAGCATTCATGCTGACATAACAAAATTCTCAAATCACTCATCACTCATACTCTTCTGATTGTCGTCATACTGTAATATCTTTGTTTACACAGCAGCATTCGCGCTGACATAACAGAATCTAAAAATAATTATATAATTCACTGTGTAAAACTCGCGCCGTGATTGGTTTAGAACTGTTATCTATTAGAGTACAGACGCACGAATGACGTCACGAAGCGGGAAAACGCGCGGGCGCCCTGCCTGCTCCAACAAATCCTTCGCTCAAAACAGAGAAATATTTTCGTCAAACTGGAAATATTCCGTAGGAAATTCAATGTTGTTCAATTGATACGAATTTTAAATCGGCTGTTCAAGCTTGGCTAGAACTTGGAGGAAAATATGATGGTCCTTTGGCTCATAATTTGTGAACAGAATCCGATAAATTTAGCGGGATTAAGCTTATCGTTCGCCGTTTATAAGCGACTTGCAACGGGATTTGGACTGGAATAATTCAGATTGTTTTTCCTCATATCAGGACGGAATAGAGGTTAGTCTCTAAATATTTGCTTTTCGAAACATTTGCTGAGTTGAGCTGTAGTTTATTTTAAGCCGTTTAGTTTTCACAAAGTTTTATTTGAGTGCATGAAAACACTGTGGCCTAAACTCGATGTTTGTTGACATAATTTTTATCGGCTTATTTAGCGTACATTCAAGTGAAAATCCGAAGCGAATATCTCCAAAATTATATAAAACAAATAGATTCCATGTTGCCGTGGGTCTGTTCAGTAATAGATCACAGAAGACGTCAAAATGTGGTAAGAACATCAGTGACCAACGAGCCGCTGCGGCGAACCACAACATATCAATCACGTAGAAACCGAAAACCTCTGTTGTTGCTGTGAAATTTTGCATTCAACTCCTCGACAATCTTTTAAAACCAGTACTTTCTAAAGTTTTTACTCTCCTGCCTTCGTGGTATGATACACAAACTGATTAACTAGATATTTCTTCTTCTCGGACTGAAATTTTAAACGACTTGCATGTTTCTTGCCGCTTTTCCCGACTGTCACTGTCACTTTTTAGCGCAAACTTGTACCCGATCGGACGTGCACTGTTCACTGCTTGTAAAGCAAATTGTGCTACTCAAACATCAGTATAGGTGCTGCTAGCAGGTAAAATTTTGGACCGGTACAAGTTGTACGGACCGAGGCAAGCGAATAATCATCGCTGTAACCTTGAGATTAATGTGTGTGAATTGACGAATCTGTCAGTTTTGACGCTTGACAAAATTTTGTCCTGCTCTGGGGCAGGATGACGGCGCCTTTGAAGTTTGGTAAGGCTTGACAAAATTTTGGTAGGAAAAAAATCGCCGTTCGCACTTGTGAAACGGAACTGATGACAGATATTTTTGCAAAACAAACAAAAATTCGCCTAGTGCGGCCGGGCCCTAATCAAACAAATGAATTGTACGAAGGACTCTAAAAGACCGGCGGTTACTCAACAAAAGCTTCAACAATGTGACTCAATCAAACGCGACCCTGTTCGTGCAGTTGTCAAAGAAATACACCTACGTAAATAAAAACATTTAAAAACAAACGTGTCTTTCATATTTATTTTGCAACGCAATTTCTCTCCATATAGCTCACTAAAGATGCCAATCTTCTTTTTAAGCATTGCACTTGACACCACTGTCAATGAAGCGAAACAATCGAACAATGCCATATCATGTTCAGTTATTCAAAGAATTGTTACAAAAAAGTCTTACGAACAAAAAAGTCTTACGAAGGAATGTTAAGAATGCTTCGACGACGACAATAATGGGCACTTGCGCAAGCGCAGTACCCATAAAAATTGTCATTGAATCCTGATGGTACTCTGAAGGAGGAGTATTTTACTGTGAGTGGGAGAAAAATTCCTTTGCTGGAAATACGGAAAAACCTCCTGGAGCAGCATGAGAAAGAAGGTCTTGTTCGTAACCATTCAGATGCCCACTATGATGCAATGACAGATGAAGACATCACAAATCGCCTTAAGGAGCTTGGAGAGTACAAGGAACTGTCAAGTGGTGAAGCAACAAGAGAAGAGCTATTAGATTTGCTGAAATGCTGGGAAAGAACACGGCATCTAATTGTCTGGTCTGACCATTCCAGCATTATGAATCATGGCCACATCCTCCTGACAGTAAATGCCATCTATGATCCGGCATTTTACTACACTTCCGAAGAGCTCCATGGAAAGATGTTCAAGACATGGTGGAGAAGCCTCAAATCTACCTGATGGCAAGATGCAGAGACACTACAGCAGATCAACTGATGTACAGTGAGACCCGCCTTGAAGATATACAGCAGCTTGACATAGAAATTACCTCAACTCACAACATCCCTATCAAGGATATCTGTAGAATGTTTCATGGTGACCATCCAGCACAAGAGGTTGAAAGTGGAGAGCAAATTGGAGGACACTATGGGTGCTGTGGTTGTACTGGAGCATCAGCAGCTTATGTTGATCATGTAGCTTCAATGAGAGCCCCACAGATCACATTGGATGAAAGAAGACAAAAGGTTATCGCAGGCCCAGCAGGACGAGAGAGAAGAAATGGAGGTGTAAACCCTTTCCAACAGATGAGCAAAGATGAGCTGATAAGGGAATGTAGAGGTAGGTCGTAATCTTCCAACAGATGGTTTGCTGAAACCAGCATTGTACAACCTGCTTAAAGAAGACCTAAAGGGTGTTCAGCGAGTTCCAGCACTCAATTTTCCAAATCAGACATCTTCCATGCAAGACCTTAACCTGGCCCAGTATGAGGTAGTGCCAGTGGAGCCCCTTCATGACCTCAAGGAGCACATACATAATCTGTTGAAAGAACTCCCTAAACACCTAACTAATGATGAAAAAGGAACTATTCGAGGAGGCAGTGGAAGCAGTGATTTCCACCAAAGAAAAGCTAAGGGGTTCAGATTACCGCCTGTGTTGTGTTGTTCTGGCCTTACATCTTGGAAACAACTGCCGCCTAACCATCAGACGACTGCTGTATACTCTTGCAGAACTCTGTGAATTGCTGTACGCTCCTGCAGAGAAACGCACCCCCCGGTTCATTTTGCGTTTGCACAATGTTACATTCTGTCACATGATTACAGTTCGGAAAGTATTTGAGACCCCAGAAGTACTGACCTACAGAAAGCTGTATGGAATATACTACCACAGTATCACATGCCATGCCCCTCTCACATCCCGTTTAATTTCCCTTAGTTCAGTAGATACCGAGGAAGAGGAAAGGCAGTTCAGCACCATCAATGCTATCAGCAAAACGACATCCAATGGCCACCCAGAACACATAATTCCAAACTGCATAGTTCGAGCTCAAGCAGAACAGAATTTCAAATCAAACAAGAGTTGCTTTACTGATCAGCAGTCAAAGATTGGAAAGTTTGCCAGCAATCTCCCAGACTTCCCAGACACCATCATTCCCCATGAGCTACTGGACAGTGAAGTGTACCAGGCCCACCTTGAGAAGATCAGTGATTTTCTTTTGTGTGGAAAAGGAGTATGGTGGCATGTAGATGAAGATAATAAAGAAATAACCTTCCATGACAGCAAAGGTCAGCCTGAATTTCGAGACCAAGGGCCTCCAATGCATCACTTTCGTTCCTCTACCTTTCAAAGTGAACGAATCTACCTCAAGGAGAAATGGAACAATTGCCTTACCAAGGGAGATTTTCAGTTGCCAATCAGAAAGGTGAAAGTGTATAACTCTAGTGGCTATGTAGCATACACTGAGCAGTACAGGGTTTTCCAGGATGAGCCATGGTCTCTGCTTGATGCTGAAAATGAAGACCAAGAAGAAGATCAAGAGTATAGCCTGTCATTGCCTGATGATACAGAAGACTCAGAAGAGCAAGATCATCAACGGTCGGTCTGTACTAATCTGGTGGTGATTTCGAATGTAGAAGGTGCAGAACTGAGTGATGATGAGTGTGAAGGTGATGATGAGTTTGAAGGTGATGGTGATGATGATGGTGGTGCTCAAGGTGGTGGTGGTGATAGTGGCGGTGGTGTTGTGGAAAACACAGAAGATTTTATCAACTCACCAGATGTTCAAGATGCAGCCACTCTTCATGTTGGGGACCAGGAGAATCCAGAAGCAGAAGCAGGGCAAAGTGATGGCATAGAAGATCAGCCGCTGACAATTTTGCAAAACAAAGCTTGCCATATCTGTGTCCAAAATATTAGGGGTGACACCTCTTGTGGAAGCCCTTGACAAGGCCAGGAATGCCCTTCACAAGAGAGAAAACTGTCAAAACAGATACTATCAAAATAAGTACAAAGATGCTTTGGCTTGCATTCAAACACAAGTGCTAGCAGCCCACCAGAAGTCTTCAAAAGAAATTGAAAAGTGGGAGAGAGAATTTGTTGTCAAGAATGGTTTTGCACCAACTTATGAACACTTTAAATCTGAACTGACCATTATGTCTGAATACAAGACGAAGAAATTGAGCAGGGACCTATTAAAACACTGGAAAATAACTGTACATATTTAATAAGCATTAACACTTTAAGCCTGGCCAGTGTCATGTACATATTTTGCTCACTGTTCTCCTTAAGATTTTTGTTTAGATGTGAAGACCTTTTGTGTTCAGTTCTTTACTTCTCTATACCTGAATACTTGATTATGTATTGATATTGTGAGGAGAAATCAGATGTTGACCACTCTTGAGTTTTAAGAAGTAACGAGTCGAAGAACAAATTAGCAAGTTTACTATGAGATTTACCAAAATTAATATATGCCATATCTTTCTGATTTCAATATTTTTTTTACAAGGCAGCAAGACATTTTGCTCGCGAGAACCAAATTATTATATAGTGGACAATACGAAATATAAACTAGTTTCAATTGATAGCTGACATGCATATGATTCAAACTCGAAACTTTATAATTATCTATCACAAAACACAGTTAAGCTTTCCTAAACTAAAACAGTTATTACTTGAATATATCAGGGTAGCAGGCGATCGCGAACGTTCAAAAGTCGATCGATAGGTAGCTTTATATAAAGATAGGTCATCCATTTAACCGGGATTTAACATGTACATAAAGCGAGCGATGATTCACGCTCTAGTTTCTACTATAGGAAAATACAATAAAGCATCAAACTTACCTCTGCTACACACTACAAGGTCCTTTCATCAGTTGTCCCCATTAAAAGGCGAATAATCATTCCTAGCAAAATGTCCTTGAAAGAGTAAATTAACTCGACGCTAAAGCAAAATAAGCGACGCGATCGGGACACGCGATACTTTGTTTACTGAAATGACATGCGACCTTCCAAAGTTAATAAAGTCGCCCATTAATTAATGTCTAACCATGAACATTGCTGGGGGTCCGATTCTCGCTTTGGAGCCATTCCTTAATTCACGTGAGCAAGTTTGAAAGCATTTGAAGAAAAATAACAAAATGGCATTTTTTTTTAATGAAATATCGCAAAAAAATTATAAGAGTTTGTATGACTGGATACATAGGCCATACAAGTCTAAGCAATTATATTAACTTTTTTTGCAATTTTTCGAGCCTTGCCATTTCGCCACTTTTCAGCTGAAAACTCTGAAACTTGGTTGGGTTACTTTTCATTTGTCAAACAGTTAAAATTCAAACTAGCTCATTTTCATCGAATCAATTTTACATACTCCTCCCCAGTCCTCTCGCATTTCTCGGTGCATAAAATATATAGTTTTTAGCCCGTTGTCGGTTGTCGATACAAAATAAACCATTTGAAAGTAATGGCCAAACCGCAAAGATTGCTTTGAAATGCCTGGTGCGTCACAAAGTCGGCGCCAAAATTATTTTTAAATATTATGGAACATTTAATGACCGTTTCTGAAAGAACATGTCACGAGGATCCTGAAACTGAAGAAATATCTGAAATTTGTTGATCCAATCAAAAGTTATAAATGTCATTACCATTATGGTGTATTGACGTTTGCATTTTCCGCCATTTTGTTTCTATTTTTACAAAACACTTGTTCGATTGTCCACAACCCGCCGACATGCCCCGTAGAATACTTTTGATTAATTATACCCATAGAATTATTGGCCAATATATCTATCCGTTGCCTTCTATTTGATTTTTTTTACTTCTCTTTCTTTTCCAACATGAAACTGAAACTGAAAATCCACGACCAAAATATCTCAAACCGAGCTGCCGAAAACTGAAATTAAAAATCTAATACAGAAAACTTGAAATAACAATCTACATATTAGACTGTTCGCAGTCCCTCTAGTTTTTGCGCTGAAATCGTTGCGCTCTCACGATCGATCGTGGAGCCATTGGATTATTTGGCGAGCGAAATCTGGGGAGAGGAGTTTTGTCCTCTCCCCAGATTTCTATCTACATATCGAAAACTGAAATAACAATTTAAATATATTAAATACCAAAAACTGAAGAAAAAAAAACTAAATACCAAAACTGAAATAAAAAAATCTGAATACCGAAAACTGAAATAAGAATATAAATACCAAAAACAGAAGTGAAAAATTTAAATACCGAAAGCTGATACAAATCAGTTAGATATCGAAAAGTGACGAAAATCTCAAATTAAATTTACAGATAGGCCATGCATTATGTATGCAAAATAATAATTTATTGCTACAAACTATTATATTACTACTATTATTCATGAAATAAACAAGATACTACGCACGCTCTGATTGGCTCAAAACCATTTACCATAACTCTGTGGAAACATAGAATATTGCTTCGTACTTTTATTTCATAAAAATAATAGAAAACGTGTTCCCTGTGTTTCCATAGAGTATGCTAACACTCTCGTTTGATAGAACTTAAAATTGCTGTGCACAGCATTTCTCGTTCTCCCTCAGCTTCACTGGTGTTATTAATAACTCTATGGAAACACGGAAAACGTTTTCTATTTGGTATTTAATATTGAAGAAGAGTCTCGCTCGCTAGAATATTACTATTACATTGTAACATATATGTTTATTACCAGCCTGTAGATCTCGAAAGGCTTCGTTTTCCACATCTGGGAGCATGCAGTCAAATCATAATATTGTCTTTGTGACAATCCCATGAGCGTTCGCGCGCGCGGCAGAGTTTCACTGGAATATTTATATTATAATCATACGGCAAGTTCCAAATTAATATATATATTGAATATCAAATTTTTACCTCCATATGTTAACCGTAAACAAACTGGATTGTTTTTTAAAGAATTACATCATAGCAAGGTACAGCCAAGGTAAGGAAGAATGAAAATGGACTTCTAATAATGTTAATTCGCGGTTACTGAGTACATATAATTTGAAAACAAAATTCGCCATACAAAAGGCACATCCGTGACTTTCAATATCTAAACAAGGCTTTTAAAAGTCGTGCAAATTTGTATTGTTGAACAAACATCCTTTACTAAGTAAAACAAGTAATTTACTTTACCTTGCACATATACAGCACGCAATACAATAACAATGGCGTTTCATAGTTTACGGAAGAAAGCAAACTATACACGTACATATTTTTTCTCATATTTATTATCAATAATATATTGACCAAGGGTACATTTTAATGCGTTTTCACATTCATCAGTCTCTTACAGACCACTTATGTAGCTTTATATAAAAGCATACACGCAAAGGTTTGACGATTGGTTGGGAAATCAAAATTATGCTGGTTAATGTTTATTTTGGTGTAGAATATTTCATTTTTGACTCGGTAGTTAGAATGTCCTTGCTTCCAAATCAATTTAATATTCTTGTTGCATTATCTCTTCCAGTTGATCTATGCATTATTCAACGTAATTTTTTAAAAAGAAAACGAGTGTTAGAGCGGTTTTCATTTGAGTGTCGTAAAACCAAAACCAAAACCATGATTGGTTTTGGTTTAGCATCTGATTGGTTGAGTAGGTGGCGCGAGTTTTTTAAACCAATCACAGAACGTAGTAAAGCAAAACCAATTTCAGATTACTTTCGATACTCAATTGAAAATCGCTCTAACATCTGGCATTTTGTCTCGTTCAGTGTTATAAAAATACTGAACCAGATTATTGTGATAAAGTTTATTAAATTTATTTCGCCATATTTATCAAAATCATCTTAAACCGGCCGACAGCATGGCAAGATATAAATGTGATGATTTTGAAACATGCATGATGGAACCTGTTACTATGTTAATATCATCGGCCGATATAACACTGTACTATTAAAACAAAGTACTGACGACCATAGCTAGTGTATTTAGTATTATAGACATACACGTTACTTAAAGGAGCTACGTCACGGATAACGCATCTTGAAAAAATTGGCCATATTTTTTCAAGTTTGCCGTTTGCTATCCGTCTTAATCTTCTCCATCCTCAACCATCCTTGTTCCTGTTTGGAGTTTATTACTACCTCTTTGGCGTTTTTCTACCTCAGTAAACTATAATTTTGAGGCTTTCTTCGATTTGAAGGTGATTTTGCACTTTGTGCAAAAATGACTAATTAAAATATCGTGACATAGCTCCTTTAAGGACGGTGCCTCCTTTTGTTACTGCGCATACGTTCTGCGCATAATTTCTCGCGTCATTAGCGCGCGCTCGAGCGCGCGCACATACAGAACATTGCGGAATCTCTTTCAGGCTAAGCTCGGCAGGGAAATAAATGGTCGTTTTCTCCATATAACTTACAAAAACGCGTGGTGACCCCTAGTTTTTAATGTTATAAAATGGAAGCGGTAAGCCTATTCAACATATGATTAATTTTTTGTAGTGTGCAAAAGTTATTTAGACCGTATTTTTGGCATACCAGAGGAGAGCTGCCAGGGTTGATAATAGCTACGTTGCGATAATTTTTAATTAAAAAACACATAAACAGTAGTTGTTATATTACCATTTGTTAAGTATTTTAAAGCTTTTTTATGTTTATTGTTGCTTTTGTTTATGTCAACGCAAATTCAAAGAGAATCTGCGAAAAAAATATTTTTCTTTTTTTTCTGAGAAAATGCTATTTCAGCATTTTTTTCCAGATTGAAGCTTGATTATCTCTGGAAAATGCGTGGTTACCCCCAATTTTCTTTTTGGATTCCAATAGCCCTTGCTGAGGTCTACTTTTCCCGCATAGTCATAAACCGCGCAAAAATACTTTGGTATTAGGAGGCACCGTCCTTAAGCCTCGCGATGGGTTGTCTTCCCTATAAAATGTTCATTAATGCTGGGTGACTTGTAAGTTATCAGTTCAAATGATACCCTTTTGTCAATTATCAGACGTTAATGTTTTGGCCATTTGTCAGTTGTGTTATGTTAAAATGGCGCGTTTGTCAGTTTTTGGTTAACCGAATCAAAACCCTCCACTAATGGTCGATTTTTACCACGATATTAGTCTGTTTGAAAAGTAAAACGTTTCATCACTTGTCTGGCATGCCGTGAAGGAAATTTAATTATTTTCTTTGTAAACCTTTAATTGGTAAAAATTCATCAACCTGGAATTTTTCCCCTTATAATATCATGCAGTATGTTGTTAAGCTGAACAGGTGACCAAAATGAATAAAGAAAATCGTAAAGTAAGAAAACATTTAAACTAATCTATACGAATACAATTTACGTTACGTTTTTCTGTATATTTTAGAAGATATACATCTTTTTCTTGTTGCTAGGAATATTAGTTAGTGAATATATTGGAAAATTTTAAAAAAGATAATAACTAAATCTTCTGATGGAAATTTCCTTTATGGCTTTGTACGAAGTGATATATAAAAACCCTGGTGTTTTGTATGAATTTTATGCAATTTTCTTTCTCATATGCAGCGATAAAATCTGTCTTCAAATGTAAGGTAAACACTAAAAGATGAAAGAAACAACAAACAGTACAACGAATCACGGAACATTTTTGAACATCCAGTATAAGTAAACAAAATATATTTTCCTTTGGTTCTGTAGTTATTCAAAGCTACATGTATGGAAATTAAAACTCATCAGTGTTTCTGTTATTAGTAATGTTTTTCGTCAGGTACAACTGCTGGCAGCTGTTCTATGTTACCATGGTTACGATACGTATAGGGTGACTTCTGTGGAGTGAGAGATTATACTTTATCGCGGGCGAGGAGTTGGGTGAAAGTAAACAAATAAACACGCACATCACGGATTGCTCAGTTCAACATCACCAGTTTATTTATCAGTATGAACTGTTCTGATGCCAGAGCCGAGTTTTGTACGAGTAGCAGGACATAAAATTAACATTTTACTATTTAACCGGAATACTTCCCAGTCGTCCTAAGTCATATTTTCCGCATAAAAAAGTAATTTCATAATGGCTGTATGAGTATAAATCTTTTAAAACTGGCCAACAAGGTATTCTGTTGGTTACACTGTTTCCGATCACGTTTACAGTGAGTCGGCCTGACGTAAATAATTTCTGCAAGAGCTTTGCGACAAACAAGGCAAGGCAACAAACAATGATTTTCAATTTAGCAGTATATCATGCCGGTACTCTGTACAATTGAAGGTGCGCGAGGTACTGGATCGAGTAATATCAATTTTATATCCCATAATAATCTCTTTATCATCGGAATTTTACGGTACTCTTATCTGTCTTTTTAAAATTTATATTAATATACCGTCCAGACCCAAATTAAAATTAAAATACAATATTATCAATATTGTCCTATTAAAATAGGATAAGTTTTCTTTCTCTAAAGTGCGAGTCGAATACTTCGTTACAAAAAATACCTAATCATGAATCTACACACCATGTATAGTCATTGTCGAATGCAGGTAATTTATTTTCCGAAGCAATGATATATTGAACTGTGTTGGTCTATATCATTTGTATTGCAGCAATATTTAAATCAACGTTATGTCTGTGTAATTAAATTCGAAGGGTGTCACTTTGACAGGGGCACCCAACGACGGTTTTCTCCCAAATGCTTTAAAACACTATTTTAGGCTGTCTGGTGTGCTTTTAAAGATCTAAAAAAGAATTCTAAGCTGCGCTATAAAATTTATATCTGTTCGGTCATTCTAGGGGAACTTTAGACTTCACGAATTTATTAGGGCTTTTTAGTCATTTCCCGAAAACCTCAGCTCTTCCTTGCTGATTTTTCCATTCCGAAAATCCTAGCTGACCTTTTTTTGTACCCAAAATGAAATTTTTATCTCTCCGAAAATAATAGGCATTAATTTTCCCATATTAAGAAAGCTCGAGATGATGTTTCCCTAAAGAAAACTGCAAACTTTAATCCGAATATCTTAGGCGATTATAGGTCTTCCGAACTGATATTTCACCGAAACGATCCGTTGGGTGCCCCTGCTTTGAATGCATTCGTACCGACATACTTGACAGTGACTTGCCGAAACGATTGCAATCATTGATAGTCACAACACGGGTCCAACTGAAAGGTCGTATATACCGATCAACTTATCTTGTATGTTTTTTTTTTTTCAGCATGATGTTTTGAAAAGAACAATCGTTTATCGACGTCTGTTGAGCCCGATGTACTCAGTTGATAACGCAATTTAATCATTGCACTTCAGTGAAGCGTATTGTTTGGCATATCGTTTTAACAGATAATTACTAAATGCCAGCTTAGAATAATTGCTTGCAGCAACAAGTCGAGACACTACCGAAGAATGCCTTGGGAAACATCTGTGTTTCATAGAGCTTTCACATTAGGAGTTCATCGGTGGTTCTTCTTGCCTAAGGGTCTACTTATGTTCTCTGCCTTTCTTCAAATGTACACGTATGACATTGCTACGGCAGTTAACCAAACTTCTCCGGCTTCTCCGTTACGATTATCTGTGGAGCTCTCTCCATCTTCGAATTCGCCTGCGAGAAGAACTGGACCTGTTACTGAAACAACAACTTTGCGGATGTTTCATGATATCAGTGACAGCCCCAAGAGCTTCAAAACCTCCGTGGTTCTAATGTCAAGTATACAGACAACATGGATAATTGTTAAATCTTCTCGAGGAACTAACACTTCTACTATCTTTATGGAAAAGAACGAGTCAAGCGCTATAGGTCCTATAGGGAACACGGAGGGGGAAAATGAGGACCATAGTGTCGTGTTTTATAGAAAGGTAAGTTCGGTTTATTGGGAATTATTTCATTATTTCTTAACTCGCTTAAGCTTAATGATAAAACATATAACGATTCGCAGACAATAGCCCTTTCACGAGACAATTGCATCAGGAGCGAGTACCGGCGGTATATATTTAGCAAGTTAATAACCATCGGAAACGTCACGAATATATATTGATACAAACAAAACATTATCAGGTTTCCGTATTGAATACTTATTGGGCTTCGCGGAAATAATTGCTGCCCGCATAGGGCAGCCTCCTAATTCTGACTCCTAATTCTGACTCGATTTTAGGATTTCCGTCTGCCGGATGTTTGTTAGCAGTACCCAGTCCCCTCCGCGTGAAAAGTCTGATTGGTGACGACCATTGCACGCTCAAATTTGCACGAGAAGAGACGATTGTTGTTTTCGGGATTTCTTTTGCGCGCTCGAGGAGACGCTGTTTTGCTCTGATACTCGATTGTAGCCGATTTCGACTGTTTTGAGACGCTGTTGCACACGCTCTTTCACGAAAGGATCTTGCGTGACATTGTTTTATTACCAAGCCGCCTTGTTTTTAGCGAACATATGAACTGACCTTTGTGAGCTCCTTTTTTCTACGATTTCACGCACGCGCGTTGCATTGGTTTGCTTGAATCACATCGACAATGAAATATTTGGACACGTTGCATTGTGTTCACAATTGGTTTACATATACTTGAATTGCCTCGAAAATTAAATATTTGGAAAGCAAAGACGAAGCTTGTGCTTCTGACTGTGACATTGTAACAAATGTGTCTGTCGCTACCAGATGTTGGCTTTGAGCTTTGTTATCATAAGGTTATTTTGAGACGCAATTGCACGAAAGGACCTTGCGTGACATTGTTTTATTATAAAACCAGCGATGATAATGAAATTACAAATGTGGCAGCACTTCACTTCCAATATGGTACCCCTAGTTAAGAGGTTTATCCCTGACATAAAAAACAGTTTGGACTAAAGATACTGAAGCAATATGAATAGAAATGTGTCCCGGTTGCAAAACCCACCAACTTGTATGTCCTTCGTGTTGTCGTTTTCTTAGCATTAACGATACTCGGGAAAAGTTGTTTTGAGTTGCCTGAGTTGTAAATCTTTTCGGCATTTCCGGTCCAAAAAAAATACAACCAAGAAACAGAGACTTTTTTGAGCCACGCGCGGACGGTAACCGGAAGTCGAATGTTATTGTTTTTGGCGCGCTTTCATGATGACTTGGAACACAAACAACATTGACGATAATGCGCGCCAAAAAAGAGAACCTTAGACTTCCCGTTGCATGCCATCCATCCGTGGCTAAAAAACGTCGAACTGAAGACGGAAGGTCAAATGTTGTGCGCAGTTTCTGGGTTTCAAATCCAGAAATACTTTTGAAAAGTTTGCTTGCTCTGATTATAACTTGAGTAACATATGAGGGTCATTTGAGACATCAGTGAAAATGAATTTATAAATATAATTAATATAGAAATTATCAAAGTAATTGGTTGTTACGAACCGATGTTGCTCGGATGTCAACGGTCGTGTGGCGTGCATGTAGCTGAGCTCTTTACTGCCTCGATTTGGTTTATCACGCAACTGCCACCAAGCAGGCAGGAAGTAAAATAATTCCGTTAGCTGATATCATACATGCCTGTACGAGAAACAAAATAAGTAAACAATAAACAAGCTTGAAAATATATATAAGATGAAAGCTGTAGTCAGGAGTCGTGCGTTGGCGAACGACTATACAGCTAAACTTCGCTCTGGAACGAAGACAAAATATGCTGAGTAAACACAACTACAACCTCTGTAGAAAATTATTCTATATTTTTTTCAAGAATCTTGCAATGAACTTGGTCATATTACTCAGTGTTGCTATTTTGCAGAGGACGGCTAAGATATGTAACTGCAATGCGAACAGGGCTATCCTTATGAAATTTCCTATCGATCATACGCTATGCTATACTTTGAACTGTATAGAATCAATTCAGGAACCAGAACTAATAAAATAACTTCTTCTTGTTTCAGATTGGCGGTTGGATAACTCTCGGCGTTGTAATCACAGCCCTGGTGTTTCTTGTCGTGACTCATTTTAGCTCCATATATCACGTAAATAAGAAACACAAGATAAAGGAGCCATTCTGTTCCATTTCCCAAAGACCGCAGTTTATATGAACAGAGAAGTTGTTATCGATACTGCTCTTATACCAACTGCAACATCAAGGGAGTGAACTGATTTTACAGGAAATTATCCTTCGATGCTGACACGTGCAGTTAAATGGGCTGCTCGGCTTGTTGGCATACACTGGCTGGATCAGGAACATCATTTCTCATCATCGTTTTGGCAACATGGTGCCAAGAGACCAATTAATAGTGCAAAAAACAGAAACAAGATCACCTACCAGAAATGGTGCGACTGGGCGGCCTGACCGCGTGCTGGATATGCCCGTTACCCGGCCCGTTTGGAATTGGAGGCACAAGCGAAAATTATCGTGTTTTTTATGGAAAACTCCAAAGCTCCAGACAGATTATATGAAGTTCCCCAGAGCGCTTCTCTCCGTCGAGCATGCGCACAGAAAAGAGCCCTATATTCGAGAATTGGAAGCTCCTACCGGTCTGGGATCCCGCGCACAAACTCACGACGACGACTGCATACACTGAACATATAGCGCACGCGCGGTGGATCAGAAATGGACTGAGCGGAAACAGTCTCGTTCCCAGAGTCCTCGTTACCCTTGTCCAGCGGTGGAACGGCCAACAAGGAGCACTAGGGGGAAGCGATCCGCCATGACAGGATTCTTGGACTTCCGGCTCTACTGCGCATGTGTTCGACCCCATGTTTCAACTAACGGACGCCAAGATTCTTGGACCTCCGGTCTTACTCCGCAGGTCAGACGGATCATTCTATCCCAGAGGCCCTTGTTGGCCGCTCCACTGCTGGACAAGGGTAACGTGGACTCTGGGAACGAGATTAGAGCGGAAAGTGAAGGCAGATGGCAATAAAAACAGCTCTTACTGCAAAACAGTCTTATTATCTTCCAAAAGCAAGAACAAATTATGGAATATTTAATATAAGATTTCAAGGCCCATCAATATGGAATGCCATTGACGAAGAAATGAAATCTTCTTCCTTGTCTTTATTTAAAAAGAAAATGAAACAACACTTAATCAAAGATTACTAGCTTTCTGTACATCGCTCCTCTTGGATAAAAATGCTGTTTTGCAACACAATAATTATTATCCTTATCTATTATTTATTATATTAGTCTACTGGTAGTTAGCGTAACTCTGTTTTATTCCTATTTTTGCGTGTGTGCGTGTGTCTTTGTTTGTTTGTGTGCCCGACCTTAACATGTAAATTATATATTTATATTAACTGGCTGCCTGGCATTTTTAACTTCTAGGTTATTTCGGGTAGCCAGTACCCCTATTATTTTTTTCTGTCCAATTATTGTAAATACTTTTAGTAACTTGTGGGGTAAAATAAAGTTTGTTGTTGTTGTTGTTGTTGTGACGCAACGCTGTGCATGTGCTGCATTGTTGAAGTAATTACCTTTAATTATTAACAAGATAAACTCAATAATGGCTTTATGGGATTTCAACTCCAAAACTATAAACGTTTCGGAAAGATTCCAGATGATAGTTTAATGATGAGTACAGTTGGCGATTAAATTATGCCCTTTCCTGCATCCGTGCGAAATACATCGGCTCCAGTGAGAAGTCAGATGTTCGAAATATCGCAGATTTTAAAACAAAGTGATCTTCGGGAAAATATCTATGCAAATCATAAAACTCTTCATAAATAATGGCTGCTATTGCGATTTTAAAACTATTCATTTCCCGTAGAACGATAACTCTCCTGTGACTTAGCCGATATCGTTCGTTAATTAGACTCGGTGACCAGCAATATCACATAGTACTTGACTAGGTAAATATCATGGACGCTAATGTCAAGTTCATCGTTGACAGTCAATAAGGCCAATAAGCAATAAATGATGCTTTACATATGAAAGGTTCTTTCTGCTTCGTTTCTTCATCCATTACTCGTCCAAGGTATCAATATTAAAAAAAATCTAAAGGAAAACTTTTTCCTGTGACTCAGTTGCTATTTGTAATAACTCCATTCAAGTCTTTTAGGTAGGTAGGTACGTGCGGTCCACCATTGCCGAGTTTACAAATAAATTATGTGTGTTTGTCAACTGACAACGCTTGAGGATATCATGTCGGTCGCTTATCCGGAGGCAATATAAAACCATATAACTCAAAGTTTACAGAATATCCAGTTTTATCACTTTTCCTCGTTTCCCACATGCAGTTGTCCAGTATTCCTTCGGCAAAAGCATTTGATTATAAATGGCCTTTGTGTCCATTCCATTTTGTATAATATTAGCTCCTTGTTTCAGCTACGTAAACAAAACGGACTTTATGATAATTGCTACGAAGACGAGGATTAAGGTCATGTACGCTGCAAAGAGCTCAAAGTCAAATTCGTCTTCTTCAGGACTGCGATCCGTAGAGTTCATGGCATACCAGAGTCAAAGACCTTGCATTCTCGAACTTGAAGTCCAGTCTTTACCCTTTCAAGACCGTATACGAAGCGTAGCGTTGGAATTCTTGAAGACGATTCCATAAGCGACTGAATTCTACATAGCCATCGGAGTGATAAACAAATGATTCATATCCAGTTTAAGTCCATACAGAATATAATTCGTCCTTCTTGTTACTGGATCTGGTAATGCCTGACTGAGTCGACGTATTGAAACTTATTTCACATGTAATAGTTATCGAAATGGACATAAACTGTAGTATTTTTCAGGTTCATTGAAGACTGAAGAGAGTGACGTCACAAAAGCCTTAATCGTGCCCTATTTTCTACAATGCACTAATGTAAATGACAATTAACTTGGAGTCTTTGTTAGTCTTTTAATCACACGTCTCAAGAGAGCTATCTGTACTAGAGAGCGGCATAACAAATGGAAACCATAGATTTTACGTCAGATTTGGGTTATATCACAATGTATCCTCCGGAAAAATAAAGACGGAAGTGTTTCAGCCTGTTTCTGTTTTCAACTTGGAAAGAAAACACTACAATGAAGTTATTGAATTCAAGCAAATTGATTAATTTACTGATTGAAAAGTGAACTCAGTCTACACAATACCCATTTTTGCAGGCCTGACAGAAGCAAATTCAAGCCAGTGTTTCGTTCATGTTTTTGACAAGTATGCCATTCAGGACTTTCGGTCGGAAGTCCGCGGTTTTCGGCAGGGAGCGTTGCCAAGTAACGCGACGTCATCCTTACAGCAAATTATTAACAACAATAGTCGGACGTGAACAAATTTAAAATGTTCCGTTTGTTTTGTCGGTTAACTCATCACGTACACCGCGTACCTCAATTTGTTTCCACACGACTACTCAAGTGGACTAATTATTCGGTTTTTCTCGTTTTTTCTTTTCTGCAATTTCGGCTGCTCTTTGGGAAAAATAGACTTTTCGTTGATTTCTAGAGATGGCCAGAAAGCTAAGATGGGCGAGTCAGTTGTTGTTCTTCATGAACTTCGTTTCTAAATACAATTAAGAGTGAGAATAACCAAGTGAGTGGATTCCTAAAATCTATTTTTATAATTGTCGTAGTCGTGACAATGCATCACGATAGAGTGATTTCATTTAACCCGTGAAACAATATCTAACAGTTAGTGCGTAATAGTCAAAACTAAACGAAATAAAACAATGGAATTAGTGTCTAATAGCATCTAATAGTGTAGCAACTATTTTATTTCACGGGCTTAGTAAAATCACTCTAACCATCAATGTCAGAGAATAACTAAGATAATACATTCCCGTCACCCTTCATGTTCGTGTCAGTTTTAAAATCTGTATTTTTTAAAAGAGCAGCAATCAAGAGAGAATAACCAAGAGGGTGAATACCTATGACATGTGTAGTGCTACTTTTAAAACCTATATTTATAATTCCGGATTTACGATTTAGCAAATTTAGCAAACGATTGACCGCCGCCGAGCAAGACACTAAAACCAAAAGATGCTCGTATTTCCGTGAATCTTTCAAATTTGTAGTAAATAGCACCTTTGCAGATCCCTGTCACGTGATCTTCTCGATTAAAAGGAGGTGGTAGTATAAAATGGATGCCAGAAATGGAAAGAGCGTGATGAAATTACAGTGGAACCCCGCCTTACGGCCACCCAGTTAAAGGGGCACTGTCACAAGGACGCATGCGCCAGTCTCGCGAGTCGAACTTGAAAAGGTTGGGCTAACTTTTTCAAGTTTGAGTTAACAAATCCAAAATGGCGTCGACTAGTGGCGGCGGCGGCACGGTTGAAAGCGTAGTAATTCTGGGCGAAAAAGAATATTCAATACCCCGACAAGAGCCAAGAGAGAGTGGACAAAACCCCATAAACGCATTTATCTTGAAGATAACAGTTTCAAAACATGGCTTGAAGCGAAATTCGTTGCAGGTTACGAAGGATACAGCAGGATACAGTGATAAGATACTGTCTTCGCGACACATTTGTTGTTGAGGAGACGAGTGATCGAAACAGATGTGACCTCAGCTGTGATCTCTCACGCGAAAACGTACAACACGGCTTTCCGTTCGAAAGGCTAAAAGCCGTTCACTACCCGAACGGTTAGCAAGCCGAACGGCTGCTACTACCCGTTCGAAAAAAATGTTCGAATGGCTGCCGCTACCCGTTCGAAAAAATTATTCAGCCGTTCCAACGGCTGCTGCTACCCGTTCAGAAAAAAATCTTCACCCGTTCGAAGCTAAGCCAGGTAATCCGTTGGGAAAAAATATTGAGCCGTTCCAACGGCAACGGTTATCCGTTGAAAACTTCGGTACGAATGGATAAATCTAAGCTTGGCTGTCAAAAGTGCGTTGCGTTACGGCCGTTGCAAAAATATTTTGTATGCAAATCATGTTTCGGAAATACGTATGCGAACAGCGCACGCTGTTACAGTAATATTATGACTTTATCTGTTTTACATAATCGTGATTAGAAACAAAATACATGCAAATATTTTCACTAACCGTCATTATGGAATGGCGGCCAAATAATTTATGGTCGACAGGAAGTGAGTAGTTTTCGCGCATGCGAATCCGTGACAGTGCCCCTTTAATACGTCCACCCCGTTATTTCGGCCACCTCTTTTGGCCCGGCAAAATCGCACTTTAAAATATCTTGCATAAAAAACTCGTTGATATGGCCACCTCGTAATACGGCCAACGGCCAGACTAGAAGGGATCTCCCGCGCACCGTACCACTCCTCGTCCCCACCGAAGTTTGACCTAAATTTAGTGAAGTATAACAATTATTACATTCTGCTGTGACGCTTTTCGCTTTTTATTTTTTCGCTTTTCTTTGGCCAAAGTTTCTGCCTTTGCGTAGCTCGCGCATTACAAATGGTTCAACGTGATTGGCTATTGGTTCGCGGGAAAATGGTCTAAAAATAGCCTAACCGTGAATCTTTTTTTTTTTTTTAGTTTATTTGCTCCTTTACAACACTTTACATACAATACTTAGTACAATACAGTACCAACTTTTATTACAATGTGTTTTGATTATGTACACTACATTACACTATTTATAATACAGGCTGCGAAATTTCTGAACGGTGATTGGTTCGAACGAGCTGTATTTATCTCAAATACTGAAATACTTACATGTCAGAAATTACAGTTTCCAAATATGGCAAGTGTGACAATTGACTCTACGAAAATAAAACCAAGATGGCGGACATTTCTATTGTTTAGCGTGTGGACTAAAGTGGGCATTTCAACGAGATTATCTGTCAAAGTGTCCAAAAACCTACGAATAATGAAAGCAAAACACTTTGTTGTGGTATAATTAAGCTGAACAAAGCATTCCATTGCTTAAACGTTTCAAAACGAAGCTCCAATGACATATGTGAAGCTACGATCGTCGTGTACACGGGTAAGATATCTGCCTTGTATTATAAACAAATAATAGCATGAGTTGTACGTAGTATTTGGAATAATACCGACTCGTAATATTTCAAAATTGTCCAAAATATCACGAGCCGCTTCGCGGTATTATTTCCAAATACTACTACAACTCATGCTATTACCTATACTATAATTTACAATACATTACACTACACTACAATAAAAGGGAGAAAACAAGTAATAAAAGGAAACAAAAAAAACCCTACCCTACTACTATGTTACGGTAGGACAAAAAAAATTAGAACCACCAAAATTAAGTTAAACAGTAACACGGAAGTGCAATTAGGCGAAAAAAAAGGCCAAGGGATCGAGCTAAAAGAGAGAATCCGTAAAAGGTTGCATATATTTCAGGGGAACAGGAAAAAGTTTACTAGCTTTCTAGAGATTACAAGAAAGGCTCAAGAGGCTCCCATTTTTTTTGGCTAGCTGTTGTATTGCTATTGTTTTCTAATTCTTGAATATATCTCAGATAAGGTAAGAAATTATTTAATTTTGGATCACATTCTTTCAGTCTACATTTAACAATTGTTCGCCGAAGTGGAGGTGGATAGTGGAGGATATTTACCGAGCCGCCTTTCACCGACACTGAGGTGAATAATTGTTTTAGTATATACCAAACCAAACCAATGAAATAGCTAGCTCCAAAATTATAGATTCATTTTACCGCGAAAAATCGGAAAAATCCTTTAAAAGTGGAACCCTACACGCGACCAAGGACAGCGCGGGAAAAGTCACATGACAACATCAGGCGATCAACATGTCTCGTATGTTGAACTTTGACGATTTCAAGGGGAAAATTATTTTTTTTTCCGTTTTTACTGATGGACCAAAAGCGACGAGTTCTATTTTCTCGTATTTTACCATTTCTACCATTTTACAAGTTCTGTCAGTTACTATTGCCTGAGAAACTGATGTTGAAGCTGCAATTGCCGTTATAAACTCAACAAGATGGTCAAGATGCTGCCTAACCGAAGACGTTTTCGTAATTCCAGTTCAATTATTTCTCACTTGTGACTGCATCCACCGTCTGATGTTACCGCTTTTAATTTACCGGAGGGGAGAAGCAGTAAAGTTTGGAGAAGCCACACAACATTTGGGCAGTTATTGATACGGCAACAAGAATATTTTCTAGCGTATACGTAGTGAGACCGAGATTAGTCGATCCGAATACAAAACTAAATCGTTGGCAGGATTGAAATAATTACAGGGACTTCTTGCTTTTTGAAAGACACTGCTGTATTCAGGATTTCAGGTAGGAATTGCATTATAAAGTTAGTTGGACTGGACAGCGTTTGGAACCTTCAAAGACTTAACTGTTCGAAATTATTTACAACTGAGCGTTGTCGCGTTCTTACTCTAGCTATTTGCTCGATAGTAAACAAAACATTTTGTACGACATTTTGGCGATTTTATTTATTGACACGACTAAACTTGCTACAAATGATCACCTCTAAATATCTTCAGGTATTTTTGACAACACAGTGACGTGCAGCGGCCTCGTTTATGGAAGTAATTTCTGCTTTGATCAAAGAAGCAAAACGCACAGCCATTTTGTTTTGCTCGGAGGTGAATAGCAAAGACTATTCACCTCCGAGCTAGCCAATCAGAACGCGCGAAAAGCACTATTCACTGGTTTGGTATATACAACCAGATATAGTATTTAGCGTTTAAACAGCAAAAGTTTATTTGAAGTTTATATTTGGAGCTATCCGGCTTCAGACCTAGAGCTGTGTCAGGTTGTAAGGGTTTCTCTTTTACAATTACTTGGCATATCTGCAGCCATGAGTTTAGACTGATCCAGAAAGATTGAGTTTTGGGGCAGTCCCAAAATAGGTGAATCAGTTTTTCTTTTTGCAATAACTGTCAAAACTCTCGCGCGCTCATTGGCTAATTTTTATTGTCAATAAGAGGACAGACACATGAATGACGTAATCGCGCGTGGAAAGGCTTCAAAATTTCGCCAAAATGTCAGCGTTGTCAGTTCGGTAAAGTGGAAAAATTACATCTGAACTGGAGTTCTTTGAGGCGTAAATCATGAAAAGTCGTTCACAGGTAGCTTTTCAATCGGCAGACTGAGAATTAATTCAACGGTAAAGCGAAAGAGAACAGTATTTGTTGTAGTTTGACGTTGAAGTTGACTGTAATGGAATCCGTTTATTTTGCCGGGTGTAACTTCGAAACAACTGATAAGAATGGACTGAACTTGCGAATATTTCAGCGGGTTTACAAGAATTTCCAAATGGAATAAAGGTTAGTTTCATAAAATCTGTCTAAGAAATTTATTATCGAGTTATTGTACGTAGTTTGAAGTTCACGAAGCTGTGATTCTCGGAATCGTTTCGGCTAAAACAAATTCAGTTCACTTTTACCTGGTTTCCCCTCGTCTGAAGTCTTCGC
Organism: Desmophyllum pertusum; assembly: GCA_029204205.1. Taxonomy (NCBI): domain Eukaryota; kingdom Metazoa; phylum Cnidaria; class Anthozoa; order Scleractinia; family Caryophylliidae; genus Desmophyllum; species Desmophyllum pertusum. The sequence goes on along the minus strand of MU827841.1, from coordinate 86,342 downwards.
TTGATCGTTTTCGGCCAGTTGTTATTGTAAAAAACAAATGGACGTCAGTTTTTAATGCGTCTGTCCTGTTATTGATCATGAATTTCGTCATAACATTGTCAAAGTAGTCTGCGGATCCACTCGGCTTCGCCTCGTGGATCCACAGCTACTTTGACAATGTTATGACGCAATTCATGATCAATAACAGGACAGACGCATAAAAAACTGACGTCAATTTGTTAAATTTCTCTTTGACAGAAGGTACATTTCTCGCTATCGACAAAACCAATTTTTTTCAGAAAATTATTAGTTGATAGTCGTCTGTGTAAAAATTTAAAATTGAAAGCTATAAGTTTTGAACTCTTTGTACATTGATGACTGATAAGCCGCTTTCCAATTAACAGACTGAGTCTACGAAGTTTCCAGCAGCCTAGGATTGCTTTATTTTTTCCAATTTATCCTTATAGTTCAGAGAGACGGTTATATCAGGGTCTGTTGAGAGCCACACTCCTAAGGCTTTTACTTTTTTTCGGCCATTTGAAATCCTTTTCCGGAGAAAGTTTAAAGTTGCTATCTACATTGGAGCCTATCCATAAAGCCTCTGTCTTTTTACTGCTAAGTTTGAGACCGGAAATATTGCCAAAAAGTTCTATCATCATCAAAGATTCTAGAAACGATTCTTCAGTTCCGTCTAAAATCAGGGTTGTGTCATCTGCATATTGGCTCAGTAATTTCTTTCTTTTTGCGCATAGCGTCAGCAAGTATCTACTGAGAGTTTAAAAAAATTGCTCGCCCATCCATCCCACCGTGAATCTGATGGGACAAGACCCAATACCAGGGATGGATACCTCTAGTTATAGACCTCTGGTTTCACCTAAATATCACGGGGCTTGCATGTAGCTTCTCCCGAGGTCTTGTTGGTATTGGTGGCTGTTCCAGCTGAAATCAGCAATCTGGACCCCTGCCTCCACTTTCCGATGATGACCTCTTGTCCAATTTGAAAGGATGCACCACCCAGCAGATGAAGTATACCCCAGTAAATGTGATGGTGATTGAGCCACCCATTGTTCATAACTCTGAAGACATCGTTTTTTATTCTCTCTTACACGATTATAAAGAAATCTGCTTTACATGAGACGTACAGTTCTTCTTGCAATGTCAGGTGAATTATTTAAAATCTGTCAATTTCACACCCTACGCTCAGTTAACCCTGTCCTGCCTGGGGGGGGGGGGGGGGGGGGGCAGAAAGTGCCCGCGCTGACTTTCTGTCAATAGCCAAACTTTATGACTTTTCCTAAAAATTATCTGGGAACATTTTGGTGTGTCAATATTTTGATCACGTGACTTGATGTTTCCATGGCAACCAAGTTTTGACAGGCCGTTTTAGCCATATTTGGTATTTTCATGAGATTTCCACTTTCTACGAATAGTTTCCTCCAAAATCTTTGCAATTGCTGCATCCTTATATTGTTTTTGATGTTTTAAAATCAAATTTGGTGATTTTCTGACATTTCTGAACAATTTAAAAATCCAAGATGGCGGACATTTTTAAAGTATGAGGTTATTTTGGCGTGATATGATATCACAATTGATTCGTGATTGTCACTAAAATAAACATGTTTGAATACTTTATACACCACATAAGTTTCATTTTTATAGCACAAATAACTTTCGAGATACAGATCGTGTTACCCAAATTTGTTTTTTTTTTAGCTTAATTTTCAGTTTTCATAACATTTTTGCTTTTTACGATGAATTCTTTCCAAAATCTTTGCCGTTTTAGCATCTTCATATTTTTCTTGATTTTTTCAAAACAAATTTGGAGATTTTCTGTCATTTCTGAACAATTTAGAAGTCCAAGATTTAGGATCCAAGATGGCGGATTTTTTTAACGTATGACGTCATTATGGCGTGTATGACGTCACAATCGACACGTGACTGCCACTAAAATAAAGATTTTTGGATGCTTTACACACCATGTAAGTTTCATTTCAAGTTTTATACGGGGAGGCTCCGCCCAGAGGTCCAACCCCTTACCCTTTCATATACCATTTTTCACAGAAAAGGTACCCCTTTCATATACGTTCCATAGAAAATGGTACCCCTTTCACATACCTACAGTAGAAGCACTGCATCCCTTTTCTATACCCCTGTAATGAACTTAATGAACAATATATATCACCAGAAATCATCAAGCATCACCAGTAGAGATGTTAACCAAACAATAATATAATTTACTGGTGAAATCCCTACCCTTTCATGTACTTCAACTCGTGAAATCCCTACCCTTTCATATACTTCAACTCGTGAAATCCCTACCCTTTCACATACCTCGAGCCTAAAAAAGGACCCCTTTCGGGCGGAGCCTCCCCGTATAGTCCATTATAGGGAGTACCCCCCCCCCCCCGGGATACAGTCTAATGGGTAAATAAAGTTGTTGTTGTTGTTTGTTGTTTGTTGTTGTTGTTGTTGTTGTTGTTCAATGTTTGCCGGAACATGATCATGACTATGCCTTTCAGAAACAAAATCTCGCCTGAGTTCCACTCCTGTTCTGACATACTTTGACCAATAGACCTTTGACCAATATTGAATTCTATATAAATTGCATTTAGCTTGGTTTCTTTATTGCCCATTTCAGACCACGTGATATCGATGTTACTCTGGAGAATTGTTTTATCTGTTCGTGTATATGAATAAATAAATTTCAGAAAAATAAAGGAACGATTCCGTTTAGAGAACATCATGCACATGATCTGACATGAACAGTTTGCAAACAAGTACGGTCTCCGCAAGCGTGTGGAAAAGCTAAGATTTCGGTTATAAATGGGCAGTGAGCAGATTGAGAAGAAAATTCGACGATACTTTCCTTGACGACTACGCCATGATACACCAGACCAATGTGCTCTTTTGTTCGACCCCATCCCCTTAGTATATAACACAAAACACAATCATTTTCGACAGACATTTATGCGGCCATAACAATTTTTAACATATAACTACTAGCACATATAAATAATCAATAAATGAATCGTCCTTTCAACTGATGAGGAAGGATGGTGTCTGTTTCTTCTTTTTGTCATGTTTTGTCTCACTTCAGAGATATTCAAGTTTGTTTTTATATTATGTAAATTAGTTGACTTGTGACGTCATGAGAAGAAAACAGCATGCATGGAAACAAATCACAAAATGGAAAATATCTCTGAAAATAATAGATTAAGATACATTCACCTCTCCGTAGATGTTGTGCTTATAGAAATGCACATAATTATAGATGGCATGATGTTACCATGGTAACAATCTTGGTTCAGACCTCTTTCAACAATCAGGAATGAAATTTCCAATTTGTGTTCTTTACCGAACATGATCCACCCGGGGGGGGGGGAGGGGGACTCCCATACAAAAGTGACGGGGGTGATCATCAGAAATTTTGAAAAGAACCCCTAAAAGATACCAGAATTTCGTTTTGTGGGTGTGGTTCGAATTCATTTTCACCCTAAAAGGTACCAGGCTAACGACAAAACTAGTACCTTTCATATTTTCCCGGCTTCAGTACCCTAAAAGGTACCGGAATAACTCCAACAGTGGTCATTTTACATTTTAACACCCTAAGCCGTACCAAACCACGAATGTTAACCCCTAAAAGGTACCCCGTCACTTTAATATAGGAGCCCCCCCCCCCCCCACCCCCCCCCCCTCCCCCCTCGGAGCAAACTTTATCCACCCTATGGGTGGATCAGGACATTGTAGTCATTATATGTGAGTTTCAACAGTCACAAATGGTAGTTGTTGATGAAACTAGACTGGAGCCAAGTGTGGCATGTATTTTTAAGTGCCTTTCTTTAAGCACAAAATTTGTGCGAATTTGGAGACACTTGGTCAAAAGGGACAATCGTTACTGTTTACAACGTTTCTTAGGATTTGTCGAACGAAGACTAACAGTAAAAAGATAGATCTGATAAGCAACACAAACGAATCAATTGAAAATCAATCGGTGCAAAAACTGGGCATGAACAGCTGAGAGAATAACTGTATTTCATTTAGTTTTCATTCATATCCGCCACCAAAATAGACTGCAAAACAGTCCGTATTTTAGCGCAAGAGTCGGGCTGAACCAGCTGGTCCGAAAAGGATCTGGAACGTGATTATCGGCGCTTCGCGCCTCTCAATTCGTGCGTCACGCACAATATCTCAAGAAAAAGAGAGACTGTTTTGCAGTCTACCACCAAAACTTTATTTAGATACGTTCAAATTTGTTCAAATTCATAAGCCGATCAGATTTAGCGATCAAAACAAAATGTTCTCCCGAAGAAGAGTGAGAAGGTGTGGGTACGATTAGCCTCAGTCCAATCGTCGGCTCATTTCGTGCGTCGGTTCCTTTAGAAAGTAGGTTTCGTTTGAAACAACTGAACGCTCGCAGACCTCAAAAATCCCTGAACTTGAAATGCGCAACTCGACCTCACAATCCTACGTGTGAGTTCGCTTTCCCCAGAAATATCGATCGCGCGTTTATACAGCATCCAAGAACGCCTCGCGATCTAGAGCTTTAAGAAGGTTTTAACTCAAACACGAAATGCATTAATATTATCCGACGTTATCAAAATTGTAAAATCATGTTCTTAGTGCCAACAGTTACAAATTCCATGCAAACTTCCACGGCCTGCCGGACTGCTTTCTTATTCACAGAATGTGAGACTGACGTCAGCTCGAATCATGAGTTTCCGGCCGTTTAGACCATTCTGCGAAATGTTCAAATTTGAGGTCGCCATGTTCAACCCCAGAAGTAATCTTATGTTGTTCATCAACATGGCGGAAGCGTAATATTCGTTCGCCAATAACTTCGTTATGAGCAATTCTCAGCCCTCAAAATTTGACCAATCCCAGCTAGAATATTAATACCCACTAATTGCTTCAACTGAGATCTAAATAGCTTGCGTATAACCCCATGCAAGCCCCTCCTTGTTTAGAACTCGCTACCTACGCAGCTATATGGACGTGTTCATTCACCGATTCATAGAGAGCAAAAAGTGGCTTGGGAAAAGTGACAACATGAATTATTTGCACGCTACATACACAGAGTTCAAATATGTGTCTTATACAAAAAAGAAACAATAAGCTGCCGATTTCAATGCCGTGTTGTAGTTACGTCTGCTCTGCTAACTCTAACACCCGCGTCGTTTCCCCGCCTGCGGCAAAAAACTGAAGAGAGTGGACACTGCTGTTTTCCTCAGACACGCTTTGTACTACTAAAATTCAGATCGTATCACTGAAAACTGTTAAGGTATGCGTACAGCACTTACGTTAAACAGTACTAGTCAAGACATTTGGTTGCTAATAGCGAAGAAATCACTTCGATTGATGAGCTAGAGCTAATTAACTTGAGAGAGCCTCTCAGTTCAGAACAAAACATCACATACGTCAAAATGCATGACCACAGAACCTGCCATGGTCGAGGTTGCTTTCTATATCTTACAACTCAGCAAACTTCTGCTTGGCTATACTGACCATGGCTGAAGCACCCGGATATTCCGAAAATTTTTAAAATGCTTTGGTCGCTTTCCAGAAATGCTACGATCAAAAACCACAAATTTATTCGAAAAGTACCGGACCATGAAAATTCTTCCAATACTTTAAACAAGTAAACTAGGAGGCCTTTCAGCTAGGCACGTGTTTGTAGCATCATGTTTAACTGCGATTGTTTTGAAATAAGCCAAGTTCACAGTAAGATATTTCGTAAATTAACTTTTCAGATGGTGTTTAACACTTTGACAGCATTCCACTCATACACCCGTTTTGATTGATATAAACACCATTGTGTTCAGGTGTAAACAAAGTACATTTACCTTGACCATCACGTTTGAGCAGCCAAGTGTAATAAACCCAATAGCAGGTCCGGGCGTGTGACAAGACACGAGATCATTACCCAAGCACGCGACTAGAAACGTGACCTTCCAGCTGCATCATCATCATTATATGACAGCTCACTTTTTCCGGGTTCGCATATAAAATCTTACCCTCTGTTATTTTAGCAAGACATCGGGGATATTGGATATTGTCAGTCAAGTTTTTTCGAAAAGCAGTAAGTGTTTTACGCCCACCGCCGATCGTGAATAGCCTGCGAATATAGCCGCCCGCTGCCACTTGGCTAACCATCAAAGTACCTGCATTTAGCATTCGTTCGTCTTTTTCGGCGAGGGAGGCTATGATTTATAACGTTTATTTCGTTATGTGTTTCCGACACTTCTGCTCCGTCAATATCACTTCCGCATAACTGGAGCACGCATGCACGCCGCGGGTTTACCCGTGCGAAATGATTCTCGTGATTCTCGCCGGGAACAGAACTGATTTCTCAAGAATTCTCAAGATTTCTTGAGAATTTTCGGTTTTTTTTTAAGCCTTTCATGGCTCCCGAAAACTCCCGAGAATTCTCGGGATCTGTTAATTTCAACTGAAGTTCTGTTTTATAACTGAGTATTAGTGACTGTTTTTTTTTTTGGTTTTAAGTTGGATCTCTGTTCGATCGTCACTGTTCACACTGTAAACTGTAGAGCTCTAGCTCAGTCAAAAAAAATGTAACTACTGCAGCTAACAAAATCGAGTGTCCTAATTTTCCCAGTCAGTAATGCCAGCTAGAGTCACAATCGTTTCATGGGAGTTTCATCAGAAGTTGTCTTTTTTTCCGACTCGGTTATTGTTAAGTTTTACATCAGAATTCAGTTGCTGCATAACGAGCTTTGGATCATTCACTTATAATTTTTTTCTATGGACGGACGTCTGATGAATGACTTGGAACAATGAGCCGCAATATAATTGTTCTCCTTGAAGCTCAATATTTAGCCGCCGTTTCAGTGTCCTTTCTCGAGAATTAACAGGGTCCTGTAGGAAACCGCAGCTTCGCGTGAGGGTTCCTTTCAATTCGGCACTGTTATATAATTTAAACGTTCCACTCATGCAATAAACCGAGAAATTTAAAAGGGGGCAGAACATTACTATTTCCTCCCATCATTAATTTTCCGTCGTTGTCAGATTAAGGAATTCAGCCGACACATGAAAGCACACTGATGCCTACAGAGTCAGTTCTGGGTATTTTGGGGGTACATCCTGATTGCAATATGAATCACTATAGACATAATGATTTTCCTTATTCTCATGACCCAGTTTGTGTATTTATTTTGTAGGAGCTGAACTTGCTGATATTTTGTTTTAATTTGCAAGCGAAATGTGCATTGGAACTGCGGGAATCGGTGCTGCTTGAAAATATTTCCTCTGGCCGGGTACAGCCATGCATACTTATTTGCAATGAGTACCCCAGGGTTTTTGTCACAAAAACCCTGGGGTACTCATTGCAAATAAGTTGAGCAGGAGCTACAACTGCTGCAACTGTACCGTTGTCCCTAATACAATGATGATATTCAAGACAAAATCCCTATTACACCGGGCTGCATGACTGACGTAGCTTTGAAACCCGACCTACATGGCATGATGAGTTATTTTGTCTTCTCTGGTAATATTTTTGACCTCCCCGGTCCGGGTAGATGCTAACAAATTCCCTCGTGAGTTTTTATTCCGGTCCTGATGTAACATTTTGAATTTAATCTCCCGGGTAGTCTCCTGGGTACGCATAAGAACGTTGAAGTATGTACTTTCATAATTAGGATTTTGGGATGCTGTGTTTGTAGACTCTTGTATGGTTGCACGGAGGACCTTTTGGGTCGTTCATTTTTCAGGGGGATCCCAGGTGGTGTATTGTCCGCCCTTGGTGAGTTCGTATCGAATTCGTGGAGAACATCCATGTTCCATCACGTGGGCCAGTGGTTTTCCCCTGATCCCCAGATCCTAAAATGTATGACCATCCACTGAAGAAACACAACCGTTATTTGATGCAATCCCCTACTTCAAGATAATGAACCCTCTCCGATTGGCGTCACATGTGTTCACTGGCCTGCAACACTGTCATCTTTCTTTTAGCATGAATGGCAAAGCTGAAAATTATTTCTCAGACTACAGCAACTCGACAAATCAGGAGATCCCATTAGGAAGTAAGGATTTACTAATTAGTTTACTGCCATGCAAAAGAGTGGACTCTGACTGGATTACAACAGTAGTCTGAAAAGGCGCGGCTGGATTTTTAAGTGGCTCGTCTGCATTTAAAATTTTGTACAAATCATTTTTGCAACATGGAGTGAAAAAATATGGCTCCCTTTAGTCTTGAATTAGTACGGAGCACAAATGGCCGATAACAGTGCTCAATAAAAACACTCTGCTCAATGTTATTTTGTGTACAGACAGTAAATACAAACAGTCAGTTGTTAATTGGATTTATCAGAATTAAAACCGCATAAGTAAAAAATAACAAGAAACGGATATCCTGCTTAAACTAATTTAACTAAATGAGGATTTTATAAAACTGTGATCGCTTCCAGTCTATGATAGGACAAGAACATTAAGGGAGCTATGTCACGATATTTTATGTCTTTTTTATCAGAACAAAATTATTTTCGAAGTGAAGGACAATCTCAAAATGATAGTTTACTATGGTAGAAAAACACCAACAAGTAACAAGTAATGATAAACCGAAAAGGAACATTAATTTGGTTTATGACTGAGGAAGATTGAGACGGATTACGAACCACGGACCTGAAAAAATTGCCTAATTTTTTCAAAGTGCATCATCCGTAACTTAGCTCCTTTAAAGCCCTCAATGGGGACAAACAAGACAGACAAACATTTATTTCCGATAGATTAATTGATAGAAAGTTATTAATCTGTTTTATCAATTAAAAATCTTCATGGAATCTTTTTGTGGCACGGAATGAGAGTTTTTAATATAAACTGGTCTATTTTCTGTCATATGACTTTTATAACTGTGACTATCGGCAGCGAGGCAAACTCAATAAAAATCTGATTTCTGGATTGCAGGCAGACTATTTGTGGGAAAATGGTTAATATTTTTGAATTATTAATTTGTAAACAAATAATAGATGTTCAGTGGATTTTATACATCCAGTGTGGATTCAATTTAATTTATAAAAGCCTAACAGCGAGACAAACCAATATTTATAGCGTCCGTTAGCCTAATTAAACCGAAACGGTTAATTATATAAACGGTTAATTATATATAATCTGTTTTATGATCAATAAAAAACAAACAGTTCATAACATGATTGCAGAGAAGTGAACAGTTTTAAACTGCACTGACTTCAATCTGGATTTTCTAAAACTACTTTTCTGAACCGACGGCGAGTCAGTTCTTACTCTTTATAACGGATAGCGGACTACAGCATAAAGGCCTTCTTGGTCTGTGGGTTTATCCATAGAGAGATTGAGCGCTAGAAAAATAGTTATTAATAATCAGATTTAGCAATATCAATACAGCGAAAAATACTGAGTCAGCATTATTCATAGCATATATATAGAAGCCCTGTGGCTTCTGATTATTGAGAATAGAACGAATAATTATATAACACACCATATAAAACAGCTTCCTCAGTTGAGCAGTCACTTCTATTTATGAGACTAGCTGTCAGCGGCATCATAAATCAGTATCATCCTATGATATTCATACAGGTAATAAAGTTCATTGATTTGGCATTCAGTTGATAACTGATTTTCCTCCCCCTCCTTTAACCCCTGGTGTAAAATTGATTACACAACTCATCAAAAGAAAGGTCTATAAAGGCAGAAAAAAAAAACATGATTGAATAGAAATGTGTTGCGTGAGCATTAGTTCATACGATGATGTAAGGTTTACTGATAGACCTGATACATCATGCAGTGGGCGTTATTGAGTTAGGCTTGCTGTCGACGCCATGACTTTCATTTCAAACCATTCGTTCAGGTGGCGCCGTTATATCTGATTTCACGCTGATAGGTTATACCTATGTCGTCTTTTTAAACAATTAAACCGACGAAGTGCTTCTTTTCTTTGGGCAGCTAGAACACAATGGGTTGCTTAGAAGTTAACTCGGTCATCAGTAACATTGTGCCAGATCGATCGGCCATCTTAGAAATCGGTGCAAGTCAGCATGCCCAATTGAAAGGTTCTCGCTCGTATTCTCCAAAGGTGACAGGTTGATATGATTTAAATTAGCTCATATAGACTACTCGTTGGGCCATTGTAGACTTCATTAAGTATATGGTGTTTATTTGTTTACCTAAACATAATATGGGTGTTTTAAAATCGTACGAGTTCGCCGGCATGAATACCCATTGAGTAAATAGATTATTGAAAGAATCGTATAGTCCTATTTTAAAAACTCTTTTGAAGCTTCCGACGAAGTCTTTCACAGTCTTTCGTTTACATTGGTACGTGTTAGCCGGAAAAACTCGACTAGGTTGTTTTCAGTTTAAACAACACAGCACATTGTTAGCACAATTTGGACAATTTGGACTTCTCGACCGCCAAATAAATTCGAAATATATCACGACGCCCTGCGGCGTTAATTCTACTTGGATTTGTTAGAACACATCCGGAAACCGTTGCATTCATCTCAACCGACTGCTGACGTTAGGAGAAAAGAATTCTTCTCGGTTGGTTGGCAAAACCAGAAGAATTGATCTAACGACTAAACTTAGCCGAAAATGAGTGTTAATCAAATGAAAACAGATTAGGCGCGCCATTGGCGGCAACCGTGGGCAATATGGACTTCTATGCTTTCGTTTACTTTATGGTTAATGTCTCGCTCGTAAACTAATTATCACACAAAAAGATATTCCAATTTAGTGATTAATGCCTTTCAGAAAGAACTCTAGAATTGTGCATAATTATAGACGAACTTCTGTTGAGTTAAATGGTTTAACAGATTGGCTTTGCATTCAATCACTTTGTGAATGGCATATTATGTTAGCCAAGTCGCCATTGTTAGTTACTTAGGTTTTAATTAGTTCTCTGCAAAAGAAGATTGTTGCCTTAATCTTCTGCTTTTGTTGAGTTTATTATGAGTTCTAGGCTTAAAGGACGTCTTTTTAATTTAAATACTGTCATGAGCAAAAATGATAAATGATCAGCATAATTTTCCAGTACGCCTAAGTGCCATAGAAAAGATTAAGTAATCAACACATTTAAACACATCGGCGTCCACGATACTGAGTTCAAAATGTAACTTTTGTGCACGAGTCAGTGTTGAAGGCGAGTTTAGTGTCCTCTCTAGAAGGGACATTTGAGTGACTGCTCAACGTAAACAAAGTTTAAGCGGACAATCGGTGGTTTGTCCACATAGGACAATTGGGTCATTGACAAAGAGAAACTTTGGACCAATGAAATTTCTTATTGCTATCTGAGGTCAGGGTGGAATAATATAATGCCTCGCAGCAACAATTGCATTCTCTAAGAAATGATACATACTTGTCTAACAATGACTTTAATTGAATTGCTGCAAATGACGTGGGTGAGTTGAAGTGACCAAATGGTCAAGCGGATTTTTTTATAGCTGGTTTCATCATCAGGTCTTGCTCTTCGAACGTGTCGGCTAATTAAATTGCGTGATAGCCATCAATCTCTAGAGCACGACAAGTGCATTCTAAAGCTTGGTTATCGATTACAATAGTTTTGAAACTTTATACACCGGCGCAGTTGGACGTAAACACGAGACCTAGATAAATATTGATCGTATGCGGACAAAGTTATTTCACCGGATCAAAACATCGAGGTAAGTTCTCGTCAAATACGAAGAAACTCATTTCTTAAACGTGTTGGCTAGGCTCGAGATAGGCTTGAGAGCTTTATTGACAAATCATTAAGCACATTTCAATCGTGTCATCGTACCTCCCACAGGTTTGTGTACAAAGTAATGCAAATGCGGCGGGAGGAATTTGTAAACCTTGTTGTCGTCTAGCTCAAGCCGGGTTCGTAAAATGGCCTCTTACTACGGAAACGCACCCACCGTCAATATCTCGACCGGCGTTAAAGCCAAGCTTCAAAAATGGATAGGAAAAGCGAGTACAAACGTTCGCGACAAGCGATCCGCCAGTTGTAAAGAGATGTTCTCTGCGGAAATGAAGGATTACGAGTCACAGCTCCAAATAAATAATGGCATGACTGTACCGCAGCATTCACGGACACGCAGCGCTCCAATTCCGATGTTAAATGCTGAAAAAGTTGTAAAAAAGCGACGAAAAGGCTCCGTCACTAATCCACCCACCAATTCTGCGAAAGACCGTGAGAACGACAGAAATGATTCGTACCCAAAGAATGGAATTCCACGGGGTTTAAGTCACAGTATGGTGTTATATGAGTCATCGAGCGATCCCAGCAGTAGCCAACGAAAGCAGAATGACATAAACCGTTATAGTAAAGAATTGAATCTTGGAGACCAACCTGGCAGTGTTGGGGTAAATACGACAAATCGGTCTCGGGCGCAAGACGACTTCAAGAGTATGAACAGTAACGCTAAAGCCGAGGTGTCGAGCTCGCGTGCGCTGACAAAAGGCAAAAGACCCGCTCGTGCAGTATCAAAAACATCTGGGGAAAATTCGGACGAGAGTGCAGGCTCTGACAACGAGAAAATCGCATCGACTGTAGTCTTTGACAGCAGTCCCAACGGCGTGCAACAGATATCTGGTCAAATTCAACACAGGTTGCAGAAATGGGTAGAAAGGGCATCGTATCTAGCGGCCATGCGGGACCGAAGACCCAGCGAAGAGTCTGCAAGCTCTACGGATGACAGTCTCAATGTACCCGATAGTCCTCATTCAAGGTCTTCGGGATCAGAAACGAGATCTTGGAAGAACGAGAGCCAGGTGAAGAAGATAAAAGAGCTAGAACTTGCATTGAAAGAACTGGTGGAAAATATTGGGGTCAGATCGGGGAGCTGCTCTTCCCTGAAACAAGATGGAACCTCTTCGCCGGGTTCTTCTAGTGGGCAGAGATCAAGACACGATTCCCAACGAGACAACGACGAATTGAATGGAAACGAAAAGCAGAGTTTATTAAATAAGCTTTCTCGCGATATTGGCGAGTCTGGATTACACCAGAGCCGAAACAACAGCTCAAGTTCCGAGTCAGACGCGTGTGTCAATATGGCAGACAGTGTGAAACTGTTGATTGACAATCCCGAAGAAACAAATGGCCTGTTGTCGGAAAATCAAATGGATGATGTTGATGACGTTATCATGAAATCTAGTTGCCCAATTCCAACTCGTGATCCGAGTAAGAAAGACAACCCACATACACACAGCCGTAGGTCCATTACGTTGCAGGATGTTTTGCTATGCGAGACCCTCATTGAACAATTTCCGAAACAGAATGGAAATGACAGCGTGAAAAAGATACCCCAAACTAACAGCAAGAAAGTCCGCAATGACACAGTATTGAAAAGCAATGGCGTCGTACAATATTCGTTCGAAGCCACGGGCAACAAAAATCGTTCAGGCAAAACGGAATTGACAGAAGGCCAAAATGGAACTGAAAATTCCAAATTGTCGGAAAATAAACCTGGAGCAGGAAAAAAGCTCGAACGCCCAAAGTTGAGAAAGCAAGCCACGGCTCCAGATGGAAATTGTTTATTAAAGGTTGGCGGCACTGAGTTGAGTGTTCGAGAAAGCATGAGGCAGTATTTAAATTTCAAAGATGCTGATCTGTCTGCTTTTGCCGTCGAGTGCGTAAGGCACGCAAACAAAAAGAAACAAATCTTGCAGGAAGAAGACGCGGAAAAGGGCGCGGAAAAAGAGAATATCGGCGAAAAAAACACTTCAACCACCGAAAAAAGCCCCGAACACAAACGAAACTGAGGGCACACAATCTGTTCGGTCGACAACAACAGAGCAAAAACCCATTGTTATCATTTCCTCGAAAGATGAAGATGGCCAACCTGACGAGGCCAAGAGATCGAAAACTCCGCCTGCCTCGCTCGGATCGTCATTGGACGACGAAACCGCAAATGAGACCACTGGAAACGTGACTAAATCACGTTACGTTTTCGCCCGCACGGCGGAAGAAGCAGAGTGGTTCGCAAAAGAGTTTCTTAGCCCCGCGCGGGGAGTCCATGTTGCAGAAAAAGGTTGTTTGGGGCGCACGTCGAGTAACCCGCAGCGGGATCCCGTGACTTCGCAACGTTTGTATAAATTCCCTTCAATGCCGATGTTCTACATACCAAAAGAAAACGCGGACTCTGAAAATGCGGGAAAACAAAAGAAGAACGAAACATTAGATACGCTATCATTGTCTCCGCAGAGAAGGTCCGTGGTTTCGTTTCCATCAGCCCTAGTGTCGCTCAACCCCAAAACCGACCCATTTTATCATGGACTATTGACTGACCCAGCTTCAAATACGAAACTGCGAGCCAACAGCAGTATACAATTGACTGTTAAAGATGAAAACGATAATAAAGTCAACAAGAATTCCACTCGGCCAATGATGAGGAAAAGAAAGAATAGTGCGCCATCGAGATCGGGGCTGTATCCAATGACAAACGTTCGCGTGGACATTGAAGCTATCATTTGAACGGATTACAATTATAACATAGAACGCTTCTAAAATTATATAAGAAAAGAATCCTGCACCATGCATTGCATGGAAATTATTAAGCTTTTGCTTGACTAATTAAATACTTAATATTTAAGCCAGAATGTAACTGAACGTTGCGGAAAAGCTGTATATCTGATATATATTTAGACGACAACCATCTCAATTTAACATCGAGACAGGGGCATACATTGAAATTAACAAAGATTTCTGTGACGTTTTACATCAGAACTTTATTGAGAACATAATTTTCTATCTTCTCTTATCAAGAATATATTGAAAAAAAAAAAAGGGAAAATTATATTTTATTATATATAATAACTATGGTTTGAACTTTGGACCTGATAAATATTATACTATCTACATATTATTGTTATATATACATTCCTATACATGAGTGCCTATAGTAGGTCGTCAAATTCATATATACTCTTTTGCTATAAGGCGTACTATTTACGCTTTTTATCGGCGAAAATTTTGTATTGTTGATTATTGTTAATACACTACATCATCCTTTCTTGGAGACAGGGCTGTAGGCTAGAATGTACTACTTGCACTAAATCGTATAAATAACCTGTCCCATTTTGATTTTAAAATAGCCCAGCAATGTTACTGGTGGGGTACATCAAAAGCTTGCCATATTTTTTAACACTTCTTTGCCATAAAAGCATTTTTGTTCAATATCTTAGTACTCCGAGCTTATAAGGTTACTGTTACAGTTGGCGCGTGCTGTAAATTATTGGGTTTCCTAAAATAAATATTGTTCGCGTGATTTGGCTAACTTGTTTTGCTTTCCGGTTTGGTGATTTTTTTTGTGGATTTCCTTTGTACAGTCTATTTGTGCTAATTCATCTTCTTTACACCCCGCAGTTTTTATAAGCCATGCTTTTGTTCTGGCTTTCGAGGCTCATTTTGTTCGCGTGATTTGACCGTAACTTGTTTTGCTTTCAGCTTGATTCGTGATTTTTTTTACGGTTTTCGTTTGTATTGCCTGTTTTTGCTACACTCCTTAGTCTCAAGCTTTTGCTACACTCCTTAGTCTCAACATTATTTTTATAACTCTGTTTTTATTCTGGCTTTCGAGGCCCACTCCTTTTAACTCCAGTGCTCGTGTGATTTGACTAACTTGTTCGTGATTTTTTTTACGGTTTACTTTTGTATTGCCTGTTTTTGCTACACTCCTTAGTCTCAAGCTTATTTTTGTAAGCCATGTTTTTGTACCAGCTCAATTTAACATTTTTAACTCAATTTGTTTGCGTGTTCTTCTGTATTACCAGGATATTCTCATCTCCATCACACTGACTCCTTAGTCTCGAGCTCAGTTATTTTTGTAAGCCATGTTTTTTTTCCGGGCTCAGCTCGTTCGCGTGATTTCACTAACTAGTTTTGCTTCCTTACTGTTTTCTTGTTTCATGATTTTATGGCGGATTTCCTTTGTATTGCCAGGGTTATTCTCATATCCTTTACACTCCTTAGTCTCGAGCTTCCTATAGTTTTGTGAGCCATGTTCGTTCGTGTGATTTGACTAACTTGTTTTGCAGTTCTTGTTTCGTGATTTTTTGGCGGATTACCAATTTATGCTCATCTCCTTTACACTCCTTAGACTCGAGCTTATTTTTGTAAGCAAAGTTTTCAGATGTTCCGGCTCACGCGAGGCTCTTACAGTTACCCTGTTGCTATAGGTTTACCAGCCTTAATAGCGTATTAACGTTTAAAATAGCTAGGGCTACCGTGGGGCGGCCGTAAGAGGCTTGGGTTTACAACCAAACCAAAATCACAGGAAAACGCTCTATGCAAACAAAATCGAATTTCATTTCTATTCAAAGTTTTATTATCAGACAGTCTAAATATTATTATGGTCTATTATATTTCTGTAAAGTATTGACAGTCACGGAACAAGTTTCAATTAGTTATGTTGGTGTTTCATGATTAAGGGCTTTATTAGCGACACATTGCATTGAAAACTTAACAATATTCCAGAAATTAAGGGACAAAAATGAATTCAATTTCGACTAGATGCGATTAGCAACAATTTGGACGACTTTTATCAATTTTTTGCGATTTCTTTCGGCACGTTTAATAGTCGCTTCAACAACTGATACAAACTAAGAGCTGTCCCGTATCTAAGGCATGAGTTTATTATACTGGGCAGAATCATTAGCTTGGCGCCTACCAGCCGACTTTTTCTAGCCTCAGGCCATGTGCTAAAGTACTGGACCTTTCAGAGAGATCTTATCATTGAAAATGTGGCCAAATAAACAACTTCAAGAGTCACGCTATGAGTGACTAGGTGTTTTCAATTCGTTATCTTCAGAAGCACAGAGACGCATAGATTTAGCAGATTAGGTGAATTGTGCAGAACTGATGACCTCACTAAAGACCTCACTGATTGTATTCATCTACGGCGGCTTCATCGACTGACTATCATCGACTGACTCAAAATTTGTCTGAAAGTCAAGATTACTGTCGTGCAGTCTGATCAAACGGTGGCCGCTTGAATCACTGCCCCCCCCCCCCCCCCCCCCCCCCCCTCTAAAGTTGTTCTTCTAGTCTACGTGGACGCCCATTAATTTCCTTCTTGCGCTCGTTTCCGACGCGTACGAACGAAGGATATCAGAAGTCTGAACTCGCAGGTTATCATCTCCAGGCTTCAACTGAGGCCAACATCCTCTGATGACTGTATATAGCGGACTAAATCAATTATCTCCAATCCGGCTGTCCCGACGGATTATATAACCGGCTTACAAGACCCTGCTCTCGACCCTGCGAGCGCCTGTCTCCCGGCTCGGAGGGAAGCCGATAGGTATTCCTTGAGCAGTAGACTGCGAGCAGTCTCTATTTTTCGCTAAAGTCCGTCGAAAAATAGAGACTGCTCGCAGTCTACTTGAGCAGAGACCCAGGTTTCAAACTTCAAACATGTTCAGCATTTCAACTCTCCTCTGCAATGAACATATAATGAACATATCGGGCTGCGCGAATTGAGGATTTGATTACCGAAGATAAATATTTTGTCTTTAAACTGACGTGCTAAAAAATTTGGAAAGGAAAATTATTTTTCGACTGCAAGGGGCTTAGTTTTCGATAATTTTAAAGTAGCCAAATAAAAAAAACCAATTCCTTTACGAGATCAGATTAAATAGGATATAGGAAATATGAATAATTATTCACCCCCGGCGGCTTATCAAGACCCGTGATTAACGATATTGGACGGATTTGTGGAGGCTATTTTTATAGAGGCAACAAGAAATTTCAAGCCGATTATCAAAAGCAAAGTGTAATCAGTTAAGAAAATAAACATGACAGTTATAAATATCCAGCTAGACCGGGTTTATCATCTTGTTTCCTTGCACAAGCAACCAACTTTGTTGACGAGGACGTGTATCAGTCAAAGTTCACGAAACTCAACGTTTTTTGTTTGTTGTTGTGTTTAACATCAAAGCTCACGAAATTAAAGCTACAATGTTCGTTTGTTGTGTTATCGTTTTGTTATCTTAAATTTTCTATCTTCTAATTCTTTTTTTACGTTTATTTTTACTCATAACTCAAATTTCAGCTCCGACGAAAATCGCTCTCCTTCAGTTCCGCAACCTTCTTAACCTAATCCCAGTCCCCACGCATTTGTTGGGAGTAACTGAGGGCCTCCACAGACTAGAGAGATTGTCGACAACTAAATAGTTGTCGATCATAAAAAGTTGTCGATAACAAAAAAGCCAGTGTGTGAAGCTAGTTGTCGATAACTTAGGCCCTTAGTTATCGATAACTAGCTTCACACAACTAAATAATTGTCGACAACTATCTCTCTAGTCTGTGTCCCTAATTAGTCTAGGTTTGCATAATTATTACATTTCCGCTCTCGCCGCGCGGAGAATATGAGGAGAAAAGAGTTAGACGGACTGCTCGTTGTCACGTTCGCTCGGGGTAAAATTAGTAGAAACACGCGGATAGTAGCGGGACATCTCCTTTTCATTTATTTCCCAATACGTACGGCCACCCCTCAATGATGGGGATTTTTGTCCGGGTGGTCAGCAGCTATGTTGTTAACAGCTCAGAAATTTGAAGCTGAAATGTTAGGAATTTCCAGCGGGCCTGAGTAAACACATGTGGGAGAAAGTTCCATTGATTTACAGTTCTAGGGTAAACAGATACCGTAAATCCTGCGCTTATTTCAAATTTCAGGTTTTCTCTTGTCAATTCCGTAATTGAACAAGTTGTATTTTTACAAAATTTTATTTTTGGCAATAACTCTTTAGTAATTCTGCCTTCTCTTACTCCATACATTCGCTTTGACTACATTTAAAGAGGTGGGTTTATATTATGATTCCTGATAGGGGCGCTTATTCGAGGGGGGCGCTTATTCGAGGGGAGGCGCTTATTCGAGGATTTACGGTAGTCTATATGACTCGGATAAAGTGGGAGGAATGCAATTATTATTATTGTTTGCTATTGTATGTTGTTGCTGTTGTTGTTGCTATTCACACTGCATACATAATGAGCATCGCATATAAGATGAACAACAAACCATGAATAAATTGTCATTCGTAAGTGCAACGGCTCCGTCAACATGCTTGTGCATCTCGCTCTTTTGGACATTAAAGTCAAGCTGCAGCTGGAGACAGCATTATCGGCCGTCGATATATAAACTTGAGTGTTTCAGGTATTCCACGCAGGCATGTGCACAAGGGTGTTCTAAGGGTATAAATACTGAGTCGAAGCAGAATAACACTCCTTTCGTGCTTAGTCTCAGCCAGCGGAGCAGTGAACGACATCTCTTCAGTTTTCGACCCACGCGAATTTTCTAGAATTATGGCTGAAGCTCCAGCGCCGGGAGTACAATTTCCTCAACCGCTAGTAAACCCTCCAGCACAAGGCCCACAAGTTCCACAAGTCGCACAAGCTGCTCAAGTTCCACAAGCCGCGCAAGTTGCACAAGCTGCTCAAGTTCCACAAGCCGTGCAAGTTGCACAAGCTGCTCAAGTTCTACCAGCCGCACAAGGTGTACCAGTGCCACAGGCTGCACAAGCGGCGGGTCAAAATGCTGCCCAAAATGTGCTGCCGGCGGACACAACGAACCCGAGGTAAATTTTGATGTTCCTGTCCTTGTTTTATTACATTTTGCTTTTCGCCATTTTGGGAACATATTATAGGCTTGGTTTATTTATCTTACGTAAGAGCTTAAGTTTATTTTTCCCGTGGGCGTGTTACATTTGTTTTTACATGAGTTTGTTTTCCCTGTTTCAACGGCAGGTTTGCAAGTTTAGCGCATCTGTTTGCATTTCCCAAAGGGTTTAGTTTTCTTGTTATAGTGATATATTTTGTTATTCAAATTTCGTATTTTCACCACGTGCGGTCGCGGGGGTGGGACAATGTTGGTTTTTAGGGGTGAGTCCTTTTTGCTAATTATTCTTAGATATAGTAATTTAATTATGCCGCGTGTTGACACGGGGGTGAGTTTTCTCACCAGGATTTATACGCCGGGTGTAGTCCCGGGGGTGAGTTTTTCCCACCAGGTTTTATACGCCGGGTGTAGTCCCGGGGGTGAGTTTTTCTTCACCAGGATTTATACGCCGGGTGTAGTCCCGGGGGTGAGTTTTTCTCACCAGGATTTATACGCCGGGTGTAATCCCGGGGGTGAGTTTTCTCACCAGGATTTATATGCCGGGTGTAGTCCCGTGGGTGAGTTTTTCTCACCAGGATTTATACGCCGGGTGTAGTCCCGGGGGTGAGTTTTTCTCACCAGGATTTATACGCCGGGTGTAGTCCCGGGGGTGAGTTTTCTCACCAGGATTTATACGCCGGGTGTAGTCCCGGGGGTGAGTTTTTTTTCTCACCAGGTTTTATACGCCGGGTGTAGTCCCCGGGGGTGAGTTTTCTCGCCAGGATTTATACGCCGGGTGTAGTCACGGGGGGTGAGTTTTTCTCACCAGGATTTATACGCCGGGTGTAGTCCCGGGGGTGAGTTTTCTCATCAGGATTTATAACGCTGTGTCTAGGCACGAAACGAGAACCCGCCGGGTATATTTGTTGAAGGATATAGATACGCCATGTATTGTTACAAGGGCAAAGACTCACTAGGTATGCTCCGTCAGGGAGTATATCTTGAAATTCGCCGGGTAGTCATGGCGTGTTTTGTTGATTGGCGAATTTTTTCCCCTTTTTAGAGGTTAAAAGCTGAAGTCCTGAAGCTGAACCAGACAGTTGAGACAATGACTAGATCATCTGTGGAGAACTCCTTAATGAAGATTATGGCCTACGCATCTCGTCCCCTACCAGATTTCATAAATACGAAGCCTTGGAGATGCTAGAATCGCTTCAACTTACGGCTCAAGATACCAAGCATGACCGCCAGAATTTCTATCGTTTGGTTTACCAAACAGTCCGTGGAAAGCTCGATGTGCCTCAGGATCAATTTTAGAAGTCTCGTCCTGCGCCTTTTGGGCGATAAAGATCATTGAAAAGATCTTCGATTGTGTGGCGAAGGTAGAGAAACACTATCGTTCGAGGGACCGGGCCGGGACCGCAGCTGTGTCCTCCCTATTACAGAGAAGGCCGGGAGAGAAATGCCAGAGATTTCCCGAGAAACCCGGAAGGCCTATGTCGTGTTTCTACTGTGGTAAACTTGGCCACATTAAGCGATTCTGCGAGGCAAGGAAAAGGGATTCTTCTGGGAACATGGGGCTGCAGAAGAATGGCCACGTTTCCAGCGTCAGCCGGAAAATAAAGTGTGAACTTTCGCAGACAACATATGTTAAGCTGATTTAGGTTTTCTGTTTTGGGTAATAAACGTGTCTTCAATTCAGTCATGTCTTATGTGAGTGTTTTTCTCTTAATTAGTAATAAACTCGATAGTCTCAGAGTTTTGATAGCTTTGAAAACAGGGTCTCTAGTTACCCTCCCAGGATTAATGGGTCAGAGCTGTCATCTCTCTGCTGACTACTTTGGGGTTTCACCCGTGGGAATAATACCTTTTGTTCTTGATGTTTTTCCCTCAGGAAATTATTTCATGGGCTTGGGAATATGACAAGAACTTCGATAACGCTATCACTCATGGACAGTCTGGGGTGAATGCAATTCAATGGGTAGACTCCATGGGGAACCCCATAGCGGTCTAGCGGCGAGATGACAGCATGTGAACTAATGCAAAAGGTCACGCGTGTGGAGCAAGGCGAGATTATAGGGGATTGTAAATGAGTTGTCCTTCCGAGACCCCAGTAATTTTAGAGCTGGAGAGCTTCACGCTCACTACTCGTTTTGGGAGAAAGTCGCGGAACGATGCCCTGAAATGGCGGCTCAAACCGATGTCTTGGATTGGATCAAAAATACAGTTTCTATTTTTCCGTATTTCCAACATTTCAAGGGCTCGTTTAAAGGCGAACAATATGATTCTGACCGCCCACCCCACAGGCTGTTTAGAAACAACATGTCATGCAAGCCTTTTGTTCGCTTTGTTTCAGGAAACTTTGATCAATCGTCTGGGGACTGGGGCGATATCTTTGGTGGGGAGAGTGGGAAGGTGGCACCGCCCCATATTGTACTACCTCTGACTGTTGAGCCGCTTTGGGACGTGAGTAGTTTGGAAGTGATATTTGGGAGTGAGATTTGGGAGTGAGATTTGGGAGTGAGATTTGGGAGTGAGATTTGGGAGTGAGGTTTGGGGGTAGGTTTTTGAGGATTAATGGAGTATAACAATGACGAGATTGGATAATGTTAGAGTTGACATATCTTGTATCCAATAGGCATAAATATTAATTACATGTTTTGGAGATTACGGTAGTGGTATTTGGTCTCGATAGCATACCATCAATGGTCTCTTTGTGGTCGGATGTAAGTATTGGGGGATTTTAAGAGCCCATTGATGGTATTCTGAGCTGTGAAGTATAAGATTCCCAGGAAGTTGGGAGCCGAAATTTTCCCCAATCTTAATAAGATGCGATAATTGTTGCAATGCTGAATTAGTATACTATTCACACTGCATACATAATGAGCATCGCTATATAAGATGAACAACAAACCATGAATAAATTGTCATTCGTAAGTGCAACGGCATAGGAATATACTAAGTGCAGAGTGACTGGTAGTTTGTAGAATGTTCATAGGGGTGTGTTGAGGGTGTTCATTACGCTTAAGGGTAATGGCTAGTACAAACATTTTCTTGCCCCACCCACCCACCCCACCCACGTGTTTCTCATTTTTGCACTGCGACTCTTATCGTGTCGCCGAATTTTCCCCAATCTTAATAAGATGCGATAATTGTTGCAATGCTGAATAGTATACTGTTGTTGTTGTTGCTTGTTCTTGTTCTTGTTCTTGTTAGCGCCTGCGCCTGCAGTACTTTTCGCAGTCAGCGGTTGTCACTTACAATTTGGCGCTAAAACTCAAAATGGCGTCGACGCTGGAAGAAATGGCGGCACTTTTCGCCACAAAAACGTCAAATTTGAAGCGATGCATGGAGTTAAGAAGCGCAGGTAAAGTAATCATTGCAAGGGGAAGTTACATTTTTATTTTTTAATTCTAAATCGGCGTAGATCATTTTAACTGAAGCCCTCAAAATTCCCGTGCAAATGTCAATGTGTACACAAAAATGGCATCCATATTTACAACGTAAAGCTTACCTAAACGCCCAGGATTATTACAATATTAAGCTTATTACTGGAACAGTGAGCGCAAAATATGATTTGTGTGATCAGGGAAAGGGATGTGTGATAATAAAGACCTTTATCAACTGGGGGATCTTTTCTTGACAAATGTACACTTGTACACTTAGGTCACTAAGCTATGTTCACACTTGGTGCCCGAGCACGGTGCCCGAGTACAATTCTCGCTGGGCACTAATGTGAACGCACCATTTTTTCAAGTACCCACGCCAGAATTCGGGCACGGTGCCCGTGCCTGAGTACAAGGTCACTCAGGCACGGCCAACATGTCGATATCTTGGGTACCCAGTGTGTGAACACACCACCAACTTGTGCTGGTGCCCAGGCACTAGTACAAGCGGCAGGTACAAAAACGCAGGTCACAGGTCCAGGTCACAGGTCCAAGGTCACAAGTCACAGGTCACAGGTCACAGGTCACAGGTCACAGGTTCTTTTCAAACTTACACATTCCCTTAATGTCAATTGTGGCCACTGTAATTATTTTTTGTCGATTGAAAATAGCGGACAGTGAAGTTACGTGGTAAATAGGCGTGAAAGCGCGGAAAATGGGTAATATAAGAGGCTTTCGTTTGAAAAAAAAAAACACGACGATTGTGCTCGGCAACTTTTGAGCAACTTTTGGCGTTTGGGAGCAACTTTTTGCAGTTCTAGCAACCCAGTCGAGCAAGTTTCACCTTTCTGAGAAACTTTTGAGCAAAATATAGGTTTACAGCACATATCAAGCACGACCTAAAAAGTGAACAATTTGATAGGAAAACTTCAATTTATGCGAATTTATTGAATGTTTATCAACATACAATTAACATACAATCAAACATACAATTTAAATATTTTTTGAGGCTTAGGTAGGGGTACATTTATTAATATTCACACAAAAGCTTCTCCGTTTCAAGGTCTTCAGACTTATATTTACTCTTCAACGAAAACCGGAAAGCATGTCCGGTGCACTTATGCATGACTATGACGTAACCGGAGATGAAATAATACAATACAGAGGATACGTGACATCAGTATTACCGGTATTCCAAGCTTTACACTCTTCCCCCATACCAAGAATCTGACAACTCGGTAGCTTCACTTCCTGTGACTCTGTGACCTGTGACCTGTGACCTGGACCTGTGACCTGTGACCTGCGTTTTGTACCTGCCGCTAGTACAAGTGCTTGGGCACCAAGTGTGAACATAGCCTTAGCTGTGGCACAAGGGACACTTTATATAAGCTTATAATAGCTGGTACATATAGGTTCTTGATCCAGGGGTCGGGGGTTTGAGTCGGGCCTCTGTGCATGTGTATTCTTGTGTTGTGTGCTTGGGTAAGACACTCAAGTCTAGTACTGTTCACCGAGGTTTATATAATAGATACTGGCAAACTGAATATTGGGAAGTACAGCATTTTTTTTAATTTATTACTTGACAAATAGCTGGGCTGGGGATCATTAGCCTGGAGTAAACTAGCATCTCATACACGGCCAACTGCTAACCCAACCCCAACAATTAGGCTAACCAACTAGGCTAACCTTCAGTTAGAAATTAGGCTAACCTTCAGTTGGGCTAATTTAAGCTAACCGGGCTAATCGTGACGCCATTCTCTTCCTAACCGCATGTGTAATGTTTCTAAAAGTAGTCTCAACCTGCAACCTGCAAATATACCTGCCCTCTCATACAGCCTGAATAAAAATATACCTCTCTTGGGGGACAGGGGGGTATGAACTTCTCACTTTCTGTACCTTGTTCTCCCAGTTCCTGCCCCTCCTGACTGTTGTGGTTTCCACCTCTGCTTTTGAAACACATGCAATGTTGCCAAAAAAAATTCCTATTAATCCCTCTGCCTGCCCTTTCTTTTCCCAACCCCCATATAATTCATGCCCCTATTACATGTATTCCGGGTTCCCGCCCGTCTGCCCCACCCCCTACTCATTGCACACTGAAATTATTTCCCTATTTTAGACACGTGTGAAATTTGATGCAAAAAATTCCATACTGCTGACTTACACACTACTCTACAGACTGTAGTGTGTCTATAGGGATGCTACTTGGTTTTGAATTCAAGACACTACACAGATCTCTGTACTGTAGAGTCAAATTATTACTTTGGAAGTTTGGGGTTGAATGCCAGGGTGCATTATATAAGGGTTATGCCAAAGATATTTGACATGGGTTTCAAAAACGTACAGCATATTGGTGTATGATCATAGTCTTTGGCATATACATGTACATGTGCATGTACTGGTGTGTAATCAAGGATAGACTTGGCCACAATCTTACATACAGCTGTAGGGTAGCAATATTATTAGTTTCACTTTATGATGCAGAACCTACAGTTGGGCAGCATCTTATAGCAAAAGTCCCCAAATGTATCAGTTCCCTCATTTACTGTAAATAAACACCTCTATTAGTGGACACCCTGTATTAAGCGGACACCCTGTATTAAGCGAACACCCTGTATTAAGCGGACACCCTGTATTAAGCAGACACTAGAGCAATCCCCGAGGTTGTCCGCTTATACAGGTTTGACTGCACTTTAACTGTTCACTTGGTCAGAAAGAAAGCTCTGTTTTGAGCACTACCTGGGTGACATGCTGATCCTATAAACCTTTGCTGCATTACCTTTCCAGGGAATTCTACAAACTGTGACTCTGTGTTGAGGTCAATTGACAAAGAGTTACTTGAAATCGAAGCTGCTTTAGATGGGTTCCAGGCACATGTGGAGAAGGAAAAGATGTTACTTGAGCAAGGAGAGGTACATGTACTGATTCAGTAAATGGCTTGCAAAATTAATGAATATTACAGTAATATTTCACACTTGCCGAAAAAATAATAATAGTTCATTAAATTGTCTACCTGGATTTAACCCGCCAAAATATATAATATGAATTTAACCCCCCCCCCCCCCCCCCC
>MU827841.1:0-59857 GCA_029204205.1 Desmophyllum pertusum | reverse complement strand
TTTTTCTTTTGATTTTTTGATTTTTTTTATATTAATTAAAAAAAAGGCAAGTTTGCAGTAATCAAGTCCAAATTCAAAGCCTAAACCAAATTAAACAAATTTTTGGGCCTTTTTAAAGTTGGACTGAAAAAATTCTGCAGCAAACCGAATTTGAAAATTTTTGTTAAATAAAAAAGAAAACGTTATAAAAAAAAAAATAATAAAAAAAATTGGATTCTGGGTTGCAAATTACCGGGACAACCAACTTCATGCCTCAAAATTCTTCTTCTTAAAGAAAAGAGTTTGGAGGAATAAGTCCTGGTGTTATCCTTGGTACAGTTCATCGATTCAGTGTCTTTGCCGTGCATTCTTTGCTGTTGCATTTCCTCCATCTGAGGTACAGCTATCATTCACATCTCTCCGACAGTTTATCAATCACATCCTCCAGTCCCTCCATGCTCCCTGAACGGGGAAAAAAGGGCACGTGCGAAACACTGCACACTGACGCCCTACACGTAACACCAAGCTAACAAGATACAAGGTCCGCGCAAATGTAAGAAACGAGAACATCGTACAAATTCAGTTGATTATGGAGTTAGCACCATATAACTGTTTTTAATACAACGTTTTGAAATTTATAGCCAAATTTGCCTGAGTTTTTGTCGGATTTTAGGGAGCATTCGTTGTGAAATGAAAACAAGTATGTGTTGTGCGCCTCTGTAAATTTTTAAACGGTCGCGCACGCGTTTGTACGTTCGATAATGCAGTTTCACGTGATATGGCACTCGCGCGCTCAGTCTCCATCCCGTATGCATCAAAGAGGTACAAACAAAGAGAAAAGTCGGCGGGATAGTTATGCCTAGCTCATGCCTGCTATCGCCCGTATGCCTGCGATCCCGAATGGAAATTTTAATCAACACGTCCTGCGCCGAATATTTTCGGTTTTAACTCACAGATGCGCTGTATCATCGGGTGTCCGTCACTGCACTACGTATACTCCTGACCGTTCTCTTCGCTTTGAAATAGTTTTCTCCAGGCTTGGTAACGCCGGACTACCGGAGTTAGCCATCAGGAGAGGGGGACATGATGAGCCTATAGCCAACCGTCCGAATCGCTAATACCAGCCAGGCCACATGCTAATAAAAACGTTCTTCATGTTTGAAATCGTTGTAAATGCTTTTCTGTAAAGGCAAGAGGCGTGTTACTGAAAACGTTTGCAAGCACACTCTTACGAGGGATTAAATTACTGATGAACGCACACAAAGGCCGTTGCGTATTTTAATAACTGATCCATCGGTCGTTTTCCCCAGGCTCTCTCTCCTTTTCTCTCCCCTGTCGTCGTCGTACCCAGAGCCTGGTGATTCTCTTTTGGTCAGCACCCCAGATCTTCGGGGTGATGCTTGGAACACTTAAGGATCGCGGTCTAATCTGCGGGACGAGTTTTGATAACTGATCAGGATAAACCAAAATTAATATTAGCAAAATTTAATTCTTTAATTGCCAAAATGACTTTGTTTAAGCAAATCAAAACTAAGAATCTTGTTGTTCGTCCAATGCCTAGAAAACGGTAGGAAAGAGAGCGAAAAAAGGGTTTTTTTCAAGTCAATTTTGTAGGCGATGCTAGCTCTCTGCCTCGGTCTCCAGGCACCCTGGGTGTCTGCGAGCGGGAAAACAGGGAGGCGCGGGGCTTGATGGTTAGGAAGGCGAAGCGAAGTTACCGTCTTCCTCGCCTGCAACAGTCCCATAACCCCACGCGCAAACCGCGCTCAAACAAGGAGGCGAACCGGCCTGGGGGGACAGGGCAGTGGTGTGGCTTTTTCTCATCGTTAAATATTTCAATTTTGGTGGGTTGGACAACTTTAATTGCCAATGTTAGTAAATTGTGGCGAGTGTAACCAAGGGCTTTTGACCATGATTTGTAGCTTCTGTTTAGATTTCTAAGACCAGAACAAAACCATCGCGGGTTCAAATCCTCTCGGAGAACTGAGCTGAGACGCTAAATGTCACATGTAATTCAGTTAAGTAGGGACGCCATTTTTACATTTTGCAGGTTTCATCTGATCGTCGTCTTGTTGCTGGCCACCTGTCGCCTCGAAGCCATGCTCACTTTCTACTTCCGGTTTTCCGATAAGGCGGAAGTAACATTCCGCCTTATTCCCCACTTTAGAAAACGCGAAGCAAGAATCTGTGGTGAGTCCCATCCTCGCAGTCCGCTTGTGTGGAACCCGTTGACTGGGGACAAAATGGCAGCAGCTTGACGACGCGTCCTCCAGTAACGGTCCCACAAGAGCGACTGCGCGATGGGACGCGCGAATGTTGACTCTCTGCCGCCCGAGAAATTATGCCCTTTTCCAGGACCTCTGTTTTCTCAAGTGATGAAATCTCAGCCTGCCCTTCCATCCCATTCCCCATAAAAATCAGGTACAAAACTCTTCGCGGGGCATTTTTCGAGTTTTCTCGCTCCACTAACTGAACAACCAGTGGCCCTCAGATCCCAGGAAATTTAATACAGTTCTACACGCACAATATTTTCCTTATCACTCAACGTTTTATTTTTTGTTCTTGTATGTTTACAGTAGTAGTCCTTTCCAGTACAGAATTAATTGTTCATGGTCTTCAGTTTTTTACCACTCTTTTTTCTTTCGTTACAGTTTTCTTTTCCTTTATTCTGATTCTGCAATCGGTAATTTTTTCCTTTCATTGCCCCAATTTTCTCATTTTTTTATTTTTTTATTTGATTTTTACATTAATTTTAAACTTTTTTTTGTTACTGACTTGCCACGTAAACATTTTTTCATGAAATATTTTTCTCATTTTTTGGATTTTTTTTTTTTTTGGATTTTTTATAATAATTTTTAGATTTTCTTTTTTTACTGACAATTTTTTCATTTTTTTTGGATTTTTTTTGGATTTATATAAATTTTTAGACCTTTTTTTTTGGATTTTTTTTTTGGATTTTTATAAACAATTAAAAAACTTTTTTGTACAATGTTTATCGTGGCCAAAATATGTTTTTTCAGTGATGGATTGGGTTTTCCATTAATTTATTGGGTTTTTCATATATATTTTCTCATTTTTTTTTTTACAATTTTAACTCGATTGTGAACAAAAATAGTTCAAAAATTCACAAATAAAATTTTCTTGGCAAATTTTGTCGGCTTTGCAACCATCTTTACATTTTTTTTGGATTTTTGTTTGTTGTTTTTTTTTGTTTTTCACTCAATTTAACTTTTATTATCAAACGTTATTTTTAAAATTGGGGCTGAAATTACCGTGCAGGAAAACCGGGACCCAGGAAAAAAGATAATAAACAGTTTGAAGAAAATCGGACATTAGTTGAAAGTTACAAAAGGAAGACCAGACTTCAATCCCCCCCAAACGTCTGCTTCTTAGCTTTAGTAACTTCAGAGACTTCAGTTTCTTTGCTGTTATCGTTCACAGCATCTACCCGTCTCCACCGTTCTCGGTCACATCTCCAGCCTGTCCATCTCCCTGACGGGGAAAAAAGGTCACGTGAGAAAATAGAAAATAAGAACAATCGATCGTACAAATTCAGTTGATTATGGAGTTAGCAACATATAATTGTTTTCAAACAACAACTATATTTGAAAGCTTATACCAAATTTGCCGGAGTTTTGCGCGAATTTTAAGGACAATTTGTTGTGAAAATGAAAACAAGATGTTTTGCGTCTATCGAATTTTTTAAAACGCTCGCGCACGCGTTCGAATGCCGATCACGTGATATGCGAGCGCGCCTCGGTCTCCATGCACCAAAGAGTACAAACAAAGTCGCGGGATAGTCATGCCCAGCTCATGCCTGCGGATACCGAAGGGATTTTTAATCAAACACGACTGCGCGCCAAAATTTGCGGTTTTTACTCACCGCCTGTATCATCGGTGTCATCACATCCCTGATCGTTTTTCTTCGCTTTGGAAATAGCTTCTCCAAGCTTGGTACATCACATAGCCCCCCACTATGGCTAATCCGACACCAGCCAGCGCATGCGAAATAGAAGCCTCCTCATTCTTAAATCTTTGTAATTTCTCTTTGGTAAAGCAAAGCGTGTCCCATGCAAGCAAACTCTTATGAGGGTTTAATTACTGATGACGACACAAAGGCGTGCGTATTTTAAAATTAGCTTATTAGCCAACCTCGTTCCCAGGGTCTCCAGGAGGCGGGAAGAAGAGAGACCCCTGGGAACGAGGTTGCTAATTAGCATGTGATTGATTGACAACGGTCATTCAAGTCGTTTAAATGATAATATTCGTATTCTCACGGCTGGACTGGAACTTAGCTTGCAATGGAGGCCTTTTTCAAATTCAAATATTTTTAATGATATTCCTCCGCATGAGCCTCGATTGCAAGCTGGTTCCAGTCCAACCGTTGGAATACGAAAACGGTCTAAAAGGACTGGAATCATATGAATTTTTCACTAACATTGTGACTTTCAAATCAAAACCAAGAATCTGATTTTGTCAGTGGTGCGAGAAAAAGAGAAGAAATAGACGAAAAGATTTTTTTTGTCAATTTGTGATGCGGCTTTTTCGCTAATTAGATGAAGATTACTTTTTTAACCTACAGCATTTTTTAAATAATTCGCATTCAGCTTCCGGGTTTTTTTGGATATAATGCAGTAAGTAACTATTGGTAGGGCTGGCTCGAAAATAGAACTCGCTTCCAAAGCTCTTCCACAGACCGCCGCACGCCGCCTGAGAGCAACAAAAACCGAAACCCTCGTCCCTGGCTCCCCCTCCCGACCCTACAACCTTCCAACCACCACTGGCCTTATCGGTAAGCTGTGGTAATAGTAGGACTATCGGCGCATTTTTACATGTGCTCGCAATCTGGGTTACTCCTGATTCGTGTCCGTCCTGGTTTTCTGGCGCACGGCTGTCCGCCATCGTAATCAGGCCATGCAATATAAAAAATTACTTCCGGTTAATCTGATAAGGCGGAAGTACACTTCCCCACTTTTAGATAAGCGCGATCTAAGCACACTCTGGGGGCAGTCCTGCATCTCATGCGTCGATGCTCTATAGTCGGACGTGAGTGGGCACAGCAGGGGGTGTCAAGGGACGAACAATACGGCAGAGCAGCTTGACAAACCAGTGGCACCTCAGATCAACCGGAAATTTAATACAGTTCTACGCTCAGCACGAATTTTCATTTCATCAACGTTTTTATTTTTGTTCTTGTAGTTTCCGTACAGTAGTAGTCTTTGCAGTACAGAGAATTATTGGTCAGACCAGTGGTCTTCAGTTTTTAACAAATGTTTCTTCTTTCGTTACAGTTTTCTTCTTATTCTGATTCTGCTGCATCGGTAATATTTTCTTTCATTACCCAATTTTTTTTTATATTTTTTATTTATTTGATTTTATAATATGAATTTTTTACAACTTTTCTTTGTTACTATTTACTGCCACGTAAACATTTTTTCATGAAATATTTTCTGCATTTTTTGGAATTTTTTTTGGATTTTTCATAATAATTTTAGATTTTCTTTGTTTAAGACTGACAATTTTTCATTTTTTGGATTTTTTTGGATTTATATAATAAATTTAAAACTTTAAAGTTTTTTGGAATTTTTTGGATTTTGTTATAACAATTAAAAACTTTTTGTACAATGTTTATCGTGGCAAATATTGATGTTTTTTCCGTGATGGATTGGTTTGTCATTATTATTGGGTTTTTCCGTTCATAATATATGTTCTCATTTTTTTTTTTAGCAATTTTTACTCGATTGTGAACACAAACAATAGTTCAACATACAAATAAATTGCTGCAAATTGTTGTCGGCTTTGCAAACCTATACTTTAACATGTTTTGGAATTTTTTTGCTTTTTTTTTTTTGTGTTTTCCACCTACCCACCCATTTTAAGCAACAATTTTTAATTATCAAACGTTATTTTAAAATTGGGGGCTGAAATATAGCCTTGAAGAAAAAAGCCGGGAAAAGGCAGAGGAAAAAAAATTAAACTACACTCCACACCCACACGCTTTAGAATAAATGGAACTTCAGTTCGACCACTTACAAAGGCAGCCAACTGTCATCCCCAAACGTCTGCTTCTTTAGCTTTAGTAACTTCAGAGACTTCAGTTTCTTTGCTTTTATCGTTCACCGGCAACACTTCGTCTCCCAGCCGTTCTCGTCACATCCCAGCCTGTCCATCTCCCTGACGACGGGGAAAAAAAAGGTCACGTTAGAAAAACTACAACGCAACGTAATTTAACACTGATTTAACACTGAGTTATTTACAAGATACTGAATGGCGCGCGCAAATGTCAGAAATAGAACATCGCAAATTCAGTTGATTTTGGAGTTAGGCAACATATAATTGGTTTTCAACTAGCAACTGTTTGAGTTTTTTGAAAAAAAAAAAAAAAGCAAAAAATTTAAATAAAAAAATCAAGTTTGCCGGAGTTTTGCGCGATTTTAAGACAATTTGTTGTGACAATGAAACAAGATGTTTGTCGCCTATCGAATTTTAAACGCTCGGCGCACGCGTCGACGAATGCACCGTCCACGTGATATGCAGCGCGGAGGGGGGATAGGGGACGGGGGGGGGGGGGATGAGGAGGGGAGGGGGAGGAGGTGGTTTGTCCAGGAAAAGGGTGGACAAGACGGGGTTCGCCCCCCACCCCCAACCCTCCGAAATTTTTTTTCCCTGTTGGAAAGCCGCAAGTATGGTGAACAAACGATGATTTCCCTCTTGGGAACTGTAACAACAGGGTCCGTCAGCAGTCTGTTTTTGTGTTTCTGTTTCAAAACATCGTTCATGTTTGTACGTGTTTAATACCAAGAGGGGTAACCGTTTTGTAGTAAGGAGTTTTTTTAAGATCATTCAAGGGGCCGGATTGTATACGGTGAGGATGAGGAGCAAATGCGAAAGCAACGATAGGTAGAGCTTGCGGATAAGATTTTATTTAATCTATTTATTACTATTCGAGGGTGTAAAAAGAGTCCCATTTAGTGTTTAGAGTAGACTGTACAAAACAGTCGGTTTTTTTTTTCTCTAAATCGCAAGGCGCGCAAGCGCCGAAAGCGTCTCTCCCCAGTTCCACCTCCGCCATTTTTAAGACACTCGCTGCCAGAAAGGCATTGTCGTGGGCGGCGCCCTTGATGTAGGATATCAAACAATGGAATTCTCGTGGTCCAGTTAAAATTCAATGGTAAATGTGATACTGTTAGTGTCGACTGTTTTCAAAGAACTGTTAGAAACTCATAGCTGTGGTCTTTACTGTTCAAATAAGGCGGTGAATGTGTCATTCCACATCCCGTATACCAAAATCGAACGGGACGAACTCTAACCGTTCCAATTACCATTTCCATCCTCAAAGTGGCACACACATGAACAATGTTAGGCAAAACGTGGGCCTGATGGTGAACCCATGGCAACACCATCTATATGGTCGTATTGAGTATTCGGCCATCACAATATAAAATAGGTTTCTTCTCTGTGGTGACAAACTCTAGTAAGTTTCTGTTTATACTGAGCGCCGGTAATTTAAAGAGCACATGCATTTCATTGTTGTGGTTGTAACGTTTTGGCCCAGTCTGGCCAAAAACTAAATGAGTGCCTTGATTGTGTGTTGTGGTGGAAATCGGGTCTTGGAAGTCCAGTTATCAGCTCAACAAGGGTCAAGATGCGAAGTTTTGTAGCTTATAAGGTGGTTGACGGAGGAAACAAATAGGGCGAAAAGGCAATCCAGTTTTTTTATGACCCTTGGCAAGCCATTAGGAGGAACAACCATGAGTAGATCCACTGGGTAATATCCTTATGATAATGTTACGTCATCAATTAATTTCATATTTTCTAAGTTACGGAGATACGGCAGTAAGACTGTTCCTCCTCTAGATTTCGTTTGGCGTTCCTGTTGAAGTTTTTTTTAATTAGTTTCATCAGAAATCAACTGATTCATTTTATTAAGATAATCAAGTTTATGAGTGGTTTTCAATTGAGTGTCGAAAGTAATCACTGAATGTAAGCTTTGGTTTTGCTTTTACTACGCTCTGTGATTGGATTTAAAATAACTCGCGCCCACCTTCTCAACCAACTTCATATGCAACAACTAAAACTTCGGTTCAACCGCGTTTTCTTGGGCGCTTATACCGCCGGTTACGCTGTAATTTGCTTCGAGTTTTCCATTGGTTTATTGTGTGTTGTTTTTCGTTTGTTGTGATTGGCCATTTGTAATTGCTTTCGGTTTTTGGTTTCGCGACACTCAATATTGAAAGCCGCTCTACTCTAACACTGACAACGCCGTTTCCTTTGTATGAATTCAATAATAAATGATAGACTTTCATTATGTACCTTCAGCGCCTCTCGTCGCTGGGAACTCCATCTTGGCTATTTCATGCTCCTACCCAGTCTGGGACGTGTCCGGAGAATGGCGTAGCGCCACCGCGAACTTGATTCCAAGAAACAAGATGCTGAAGAAAGGGACGATGCATGTGTCCATTTGGTGAAAAAAGCATTATAATAAAGACTATTTCTTTCAAAAAAATAATACATACATTTCCGATCGTGATAACGAATCTACTGTGTCAAATGCTACAACTGCAATGGGTCTATGCCGACACCGTATTTTTTTCTTTCTTTTTTAAGTAACACTAGCCTGCAGAATAACAGTCCGCCTCTTATTCGCTTACGACCGCTTCGCCCTTAGCGGGCCTGAGAGCGACGAGAGGCGGCTGGTATTAGCAAGTATACTTTAATTGTGTCCAATGGGGTATATACGCCCTTCTATGCACTTAGCTCAAAGCTTGTTTATATGCAAGTATGCCATTAAAACAGGGGGGGGGGGGGGGGGGGATATTAACTTGGTTAAGAATCAAATCTCACAGGAGACAGACCAGTTGGCTATTTTTACAAGCATGGTCAAGGAGTTGACCTCGGGACTATCCGGGAACCGGATCCAGCTAGTGACAGGATGGAGGGGCTAAAACCCGGGACCATCGGATTGCAAAAGCAGCGCTGCAACCACTTGTCCCACCCTGCCATTAGTGCCAATGGCGGATATTAAGTAGTCCAGAAAAAAGACGAGCGTGAACTGAGGAGAGGGCCCTACATGTCCTAGTAAGTTAAACTGACCTCAAGCACAACAATGAGAATGATCCTGTCGGTGACTGTCATGTTGGGGAACATCCTCTGCACAGAGCCGCCATGCCGAGTAAAGCCAGGTTAATCATCACGGCGACCACACCCATGACTTCCATTGCATCCTAAGAGTGGAACAAAGCGGCATCCCATGATTTACTGACTAACTAGCAAATTAAAAGCTCTTGAGGAGTATTTTAATGTCCTGCTAACGACTACTCTACACAAGATGGCTCTAACTTTTCAGTCCTGTGGATGAAACCCTAGAGTGTGACCATTCAAATGAAAGCTATTGGGCAGTACTATCATGGTGATTCTAAATTTTAAGTCTGTGGATAAAACGTTACTGTGTGATCATTCAAACAAAAGCTATTGATCTCATTTGACAATGTTTGTTTTTCAATAGTTTGAAAAATTAAATTGCTCCTGATTGGTTGATTCAAAAGCATGTCTACTCTAATTGGTTAACGCACTTCGCACGAGTTTCCACTGTCGACAGTCAATCGAAAACTACTCTCTGCATTCAGGTTAAACCGGATCGCAAATTTACCTGCCAGGTGCCAATATTTTCCACCCTCTCTCCGAATGGCCGCCGAAGGTTGGTGCACAGTTTGAAGGCATCGCTCCTGATCTCGATAACGTTGTTGAGCAGAGCGCATAAGGCTGCGAGGGGAAATGCGGAGGAGAACAAAACCACGTAACCGAACTGTATGAACATCTCCAGGTAATCTTCAAATGTGTCCTGCGGGAAACAAGGTACTTTTAGCGCAAACAGAAAATAAAACACGAGAAAAAAAAAGAGGACATCCAAAGTCGAGCTTTAGAAGTATAAGTCAGACTGTAAAGGTCCCTTCCCCGACTGAAAAGGCTTTACAGGGGATAGCGTGATAACAGCAATAAGACAACAACACGACAACAGGAAGGCCTTCACTTGATACACTTGGTAGTACCTCGTATTCTGCCATGGTGCTCTCGATTTCAGCCTGATTCATGAGTGGTGAGTCCAGTTCTTTGGGTTTATCTGACTTCTTGTCACCGGCTGCCTTGTCCTTTCCTTCCTTTTCGTCCAGCTCCTTCTTCTTCTTCGCATCCTGTTTCTTCAGTTTCCATTCCTTCACTTTTTGTTTGACAAATGGAACTAACGCTTCCTTGACGTTACCGATCACTTGTTTGGTGATGAGCAGCGCCGCGAGTTGCTGGAGATTTAAAATAGTTCAAAGATTAACGGTAACTGAAAGCTTTCCAAGACCGGCTGAAGTGGTCTAAATCAAAGCCTGCTATGGGCTAACTCGTGAATGATATTGGCCTTTCCATATTGGTAACTTTTCTTCTAAAGTTTGCTGATTAGATCCACCAGGATCCGGTACCTTTGCATTGTCCGTTAGCTCTTGCTAAAATTTACAAAGCCGTATTTAAAGCATGTCACATGTGACACTCGTACCGTCTACATCGGCCCTGATAGACCCGATACAAAATTTACTGTCAGAATCAGAACAAAAAATAATTCTAATTTGCTTTTCACGACATACGCGAAAGCTAAACAGGTTGATCAGAAACAAAATCTTTTTTACTGTGATTGGAGAAAATATGGCAATATTTATCAGTTCAGAGTGAAAAAACCTAGGATGTATGTGTGTTGCTAACTCACCGTTTTGAGCCTGTCCATGTCCCGGATGAAGAAGGCGATGTAAAAGAGCGCCATAAAGGCGTTAAAGAATTGGAACTGCAAGTAAACAATGAATACATTAAAAAATCAGGGGCACCCAACGACAACATTTTCCTATAGGTGTCGGAACGTCATTTTTACGTTATAATGTGCTTGTTGTGCAGTTTATAATTAATGGCTTATTTTTAAAACGCTAAGAAAAATGCATCTGTTCGGATACGTTAGCTGAACTTTCAAACTTCAGAAAATTTTAGGGATTGAAATCTTATTACCCGAATTTATGAGCTGAATTTGACATTCCGAAAATCCTAGCTGACCTATTTTTGTACCCAAAACGACATTTTTATCTCTCCGAAAACAAAAAAAGTTCGAGATGACATTTCCCTAACCGAATATCTGAGGCGATTATAGGCCTCCCGAACAGATATTCCACCGAAACGATCCGTTGGGTGCCCCTGAAAAATAGACTGTCACTTCCAAGTTCTTGTGCAAACACAATTCTACATCCAGGCATCAGTTTAATTTTTAAAGGATCTGAGTGAAAAACTGTCGCTTGTCTGAGATATGCCGAGGTCGGAGGAGAGTCCACCTACCGAGACAAGCTTGATAATCAGATGGTTCTCATACGTCTCCTGCAGACGATAGTTTTCTGTTGATAAAAGAAGAGTGGATCAAAATATGAGTGGAGATAACTTGTTATAATCCATCAAAATTTTTTCTCGCGCGCGATTGGTCTAAACACGTCACGTGACGCAGCCAAAACTGGGGACTATCCGGGTGATATTCCCCAAGTGATATTCCCCAGTTTTGAAAATTTGCGTTTCACGTTCCCAGGTTCAGTTTTCGCCTCAAATAAATTGCTAAATTAAATAAAACTGATTGTTTTGAACAGACTAGAAATATTTTTGAACGCAAACAGAATTATTTTGATGTTTAACAGCTTGGCGTCCTGGCCGACCGAGATCTTCCACGGCAAACAGAGCGGCCCTGTGAAAAAAATATTTGAAGGATAATAACTACAATAGCCTCGAAGCTCACAGTTTTCCTCGAGCTTCGCTCTCGGAAAACTGTTCGCTTCTCGAAACAGATAATGTCCGCGGACAAATATCCGAGCATATTTCGTCGCCAAATGGAGGCTATTGTTTATATGTCACGTACTAGTGAGTTTGAAAATGATAGTACAGTACATAAATTCATGATATAATTTATAATCGAAATATCTAATTACCACTTCGTTTGCAAGAACTATGGTAGCAAAAGGATTAGATTCGGTGAAAAGGAACCAGATCTACCATACTTGGAATTCATTATTAAAAAAACTAACTTGATATAACTCACCTTTATCGTTCAGGTGATAGGCGACTTTCTTGTAATTGTCGTCTAACATTCCAATGCAAACAGCCAAGGCTATTTTCGGGGCAAACTTGAGTGGCTTTGGAGGATTTTCCATGCTATCCACCCAGCGTTGGAACTCAAAACACAGCAACATGCTGACCATAACCACACCCAGTGACGTCAGAATGACTGGCAGCGACACACAGTAGCGGAAGATATTTCTTTTCCAGGATGGGTAGTGTGCTTCTATACGTCCAGTTATTTCACTTGGTTGATAATCACCCTGTGTGCATGGAATTAGTGTTATGCAAGTTATGATATGAAAATTATTACCTGGCACTATAATAATATATATTAAGTCTATAAAGTACAGTATGCAAGGCACTACGTATACTATACAGCTGTGGGACCTTAATCGGGGGCTCGTTATCATGATAACTCGGAAACGGACAGAAGGGAGATTATAACGGATCGATCGGTGAGATTACAACTTGCGGTGAAGATGATTACAAAAATTAATCATAAATCAGAGAGGGGGATTGTAACTCGGAGATGGAAAACACAGGCACACTACACAGGCACAGTACCCTAAATAACGGTCTTGGTTCCTTGAGAGCATCAGATGGCATGTCCATTGTACCCCACTTGTACGCAAGCTCAGCGCTCTTTCGTTTCCAGGCTTCCAGGAAGAGCGTGGCCCACACGATGTTGAAGATGTTGAAAAAGAGGATGCACCAATCACGTGTCACCTCGCCCCTGTTGGACAGGATGAACGTAATAATACCAAGAACCGCGGGCGCTACCAACCACTTGGTGTACATACCGAGCCAGGCGAAATACATGGCGATTTTTACACCGAAATATTGGCAAATGTCGTCTGTAAAGTTAAACGAAAATACGTTCGATTACTACGATGTAACTGAAGTTGTTTGTTGATGAATATTACTAGTAATACGATGCTCGCAGGTTCTCGCCAAGCTCGGGAAGAGAGCGAGTGAGCGAGTGAGTGACAGACCTAATTAACTGCAATATCTTTGTTTCGCGGCATAAAATGGCATTATGGGGGAGCATGCCCCCGGACCCCATACAAAATTTTGTTGTTGCGTGAGGGGGTTGACATTGGAATCCCGGGGGGACTCCCATATAAAAGTGGCGAGGTAATCATCAGAAATTTTCAAAGGAACGCCTAATACTGTAGGTGCCAGAATCT
Organism: Desmophyllum pertusum; assembly: GCA_029204205.1. Lineage (NCBI taxonomy): Eukaryota > Metazoa > Cnidaria > Anthozoa > Scleractinia > Caryophylliidae > Desmophyllum > Desmophyllum pertusum. The sequence continues at coordinate 46,568 of MU827841.1, read as the reverse complement.
GGTTTTGTGCGCACGGCGTGAATTCATTTCCTCCCTTAAGAAGTACTAATTCTAACAACAAGTTGGTTTCTGTCGACGTTGAGTCATTTTTCCGGCTTATAACCTAAAAGTTACCGGGAAAACTCACCTTGGTCATTTAAGATTTATCACGAATGTTGATAGTATTATGAATATTATAAATTTGCGTTCGTATGCATTTGAATAGCTTTGCACAACGTGAGTTCGCGGCTTTTCGAGCAGCTGTCGATAAATTATAGGTCAAAACGCCTCGCCGGCTCTCTTTTCTGTACATGTTCTTTGTTTTTAACTCAAGCACCGGCCGGGACCGCCGTATTGGAACAAATGGCGAAACGAGTTCTGCGGCACAAAAGGTACTTATATTGTGAAGCTTTGTTTAACTCTTGGATGACTCACCTAAAGGCTGTTTCTTGAAGAATGCCGATACCCAGGTCTTCCTCAGTTTAGCTAGGTCGTCGGAATTGTGCAGAGGAAACATCTTTTCCACTACGCCATCAGACAACAGCTTGGGGACTGGGAATCAAAGGAAATCATCTGCGGTTTATTGTTCAGTATGAATGAGAACAAAAATAAGAATCTGGGAAATTTAAACCATGCTTTATTACATAAATTTCGGAATTATCATACAGTCGCAATGACCGATGATTTTTATGTTAAAAAATTATACTATTTAAAAAAACGCTGAAAAAGTGGAAAAACTATAAGCTATAAATTTGAAAAAAACACCGTGAGATTTGTATAGAAAATAGTTGCTGGAGGACAAATCCTCTGGTTTCTCAAAGTTTCAAACCGCCAAAAAATCTCACACTTAATCGTCTGTTGTCTCAAAATTGACAACCTTACTAATTTCATCACGCTCTTTCCCATTCTTGTCCCCACAGCCCTCCGAGTATCTTAGCCTTTGTTTCTCGTCATCTCGTGTCTTGGCCATGCCGGCTTACTTTAGAGACTCGGAGGGCTGTAGGGACGAGAATGGCTCATTCCATCTGCCACCTATTTCGTACTGCCACGTGACAGGGTTCTGTTAATTGCCTGCATATTCGTCTCGACGTTCTTACACTGCGTGTATATTAACAATTGCAAGTCATATTTTCTTACCAATCTGTTGTCCCTCCACAAACTTGATCTTTCCCAGCTCGTCGCCCTGTACCGCCCTTAAGTCGTTCACCATTTCCAAAATCATACTCTGTCGCTCACCAGAGGTGAAGAAAACTGTAGGATCGTCCGAATTCTCAAAGCTGGCTCTTTCGTCGTACTTATACTCCGTCATTCCACCCGTTCGTAGCTTCTTCCTCAGACCCAAATTCTCGGCTTGTTGCAGGAACACCTCAAATGCCGAAGTCAGATAAAAGCCGTACACTGGGGAATGCGCCATTTGACGAACGTGCACGTCTACATCCGGGACTCTGGCTCGGAGTCTCGATAGCAGCCACATCACCGTGTAGTCCTCGGTGTCTTTGGGAAACGTGATGAGAACGTCGCATGTTTTGGACGGAGTGGAGTGTTCCCATAGCTTGGAGGACAAGACGAATTTTCCTGCTTTTTGGAAACTTCCTTTTGGACAAGAAGCGAAGAGAAAATCGTAAATCATTTATGCTAACGTTTACTCCCCCGGACAATGTCAGGACGATACAATTTGCAAAATCAGTGCATTATTGAATAGACTGGCTAACAAAACTAGAGAATATTGTTTTGACAAACCATGAAATTCTCAGAACTAAAATTTAAATAAATATATGGCTTTCAGTATGGAGAATTAATATTTTGAACTGAGAAGAGAAAAGTTAATAAACTAAATAAAGCTGAGGTAACTGGATACAAATGATTTCTTTCGTTTATAAATGTTGTAAATACAGTTGTTATTCTCTTTTAGATAGTCTAGAGTATTCAGGCTACTTGGTCAGCGGTAGGTCACCAGGAGTTGTCGCAACTTACACGCGTGGAGCTCACGCTTCGCGCGAACGTGTTCCAAGCCTTGGCGCCATTATCAGATTTGGTAGTAAGAGACTATATATGTACTAGAAGAAAACATTTGAATTGTGTCACGTTTTTTGCCAGGAAAAAAACAATACCTTCTTCGCCTTTATCTCCACTGAATACATCTTTAGCAGCTGTTTTCGCTGCAAAGGGAGAAAAAAAACAATGAACCTTTTTTAGTAACCACAAGAGTGATCAACAAATATTTTCTCCTTACTAACATTAAAAGAAATGTATGCAATTGTTAAGGATAATTGATATGTCGAGCTTGGGACTGGAAACAGATGAATTTAGTGTTGAGTGAAAAATAAATTACTAAAACAGTAGCAAAGTAACACAATATCAGTGTATGGTATGAACGCCCGAATAATCTACCTGACCACGCCCTTAGTTAAGTCATTCGCAGATTTATCAGCTAGCTGTGTAATTGTAAGACTTTTTAATTATTGGATTTGTACATTTTGTCATTTTGATTTATAAGTATTTTATATTCAATAAATGGTAACTGCATGACATAAACAAATTTGGTTATATAATGAGTTATCATTTTTTACCTGCCAGCCGTGTTAGTATGCAATTATTGTTTTTAAGTTCTGCATAATTTAGGTTCCTTCTCCTGCACTAGACGCTTTGCAAGAATATATTATTGTTAAATAAGAAATTGTGATTTTGGTTAGGACAGGAAACGTAACGTAAAGTTTGACTTTTTTATTTTGTATTTTAGCAAGGGAAGTCGTGAAATATTTGGTATTTTTTGTAATTTTTGTGCAAAGGAAAAGTAGCTAAAAAAAATGTGTAAACAAGAAAACCGATTCTTCTCCTTGTTTTAAAGGACGCATCCTTATGAAAAAAGGGACAAAAATACGCCAATGAGTGCAAATTGTTAGCTCCTGGTTTCAATTGGCAACGGAGAAAGGCGCCTTCGAAAAAATTATTCATTTTTACCACCACCACCATGTTCGTAACCGCTTGCAAACCATGCAAAAGCATTTCTTTAATTTAAACCTGCTTATGTTTCTTATCTTCGACTTCTATTAAACTCGCGGTTAAATTGCTAGCACTACTGCCTTACCTTCCTTGCCGCTTGTCCTTCTATCCGGTATAGGCATTGTAGCGAGTTCAAATAAGAGCGAAACGCCAGAGCGCTTCTCGCAAATCTCGCAATTTTTGCCTCGAAAACTAAACTGGACAACAAACCGCATATACACCTGTTTTATTTACATCTTGGAAAAGACGCGCTTCAATGCGCGCTCTGATTGGCCAGCCACCTGTCTATCATTGGCTGAAATATTGCATGCAGCAGGTTTCTTAACCATATTGACGGGTGGCTGTTTGCAAGGGGAATTTTCATTTTATGTACGTGTTACTGACTGGAATATGAGCTGTCAACCTAGTAAACGTTTTGTATTCACAATTCTCGATAATTATAAAGTCCTTAGTTATATCTCTAGCTTCATATTGTTTCTTTATTGGCATCCACGATTTGTAAATTAGTTTTCTTAACTCGCATGTTTTGCGATTCGTTTTTCAAGGTAAATTGTAGATCTACCTGCTGCTTTAATATTTACTAGTTGATTTTAGCGTGCAGTATGATGTCTTTTTCTTGGCTGTATGACTAACAAATGAAAAAATATGTCCATTTGCCTAACTTCATAACAAATTTGCCTTGAGCAATTAAGGGGAAATCTATACAACTTTACTTTTCCATTAAAACCTCGGTTTCTCAGCTTTCAATTAGTATGGATCTTTTGGTCGTTTGATTTTTATTTTATTTTTAGCCGACTAATTTTTCTGATAACTTATATGTTAACGAGAATTACGATATTATGAAAAACCTGAAAGTCGTTTAAAAATGCCACGCTGATTTCAATTTTTTTCGATGTACACAGCCACCTGAAATATTTTGGACGCGCAGTTGCATGCTAGGGTACTCAAAGTGTTTCCGTTTGTCTGAGGCAATCTCATCTCACAGGCTATAGACTGAGCCCGCAGTCTTTGTCAGGGTGTTTGCCAAATGACAGACGTTCCTCGAGATGTTGTAGAGTGCAGTATCGGTGACGTCATAAAATTTCGCGCCAAATCGAGTGAGCAGGACGGGAAGCCTGGGTACTAGACTGGAGATCAGCTCTACCCCTAAACAATTGACCTCATCGCCTGATGAAGACCAGCAGTAAAGCAGTCGAAACGTCGCGATCAACATCTCAAAGTGACTCCATCGTGAGACAAATGATTAAACGTTCATCTACATCTATTTAATGAACCACGATGAACAATAACCACATCTTTTATAACAGCTCTACCCCTATTGCGAAAATTTTGAAGGTTCCCGTATTTCCTACCGTAATACTACTAAAAAAGAAACAGTCACATCTTTTCACTGGTAGGGAATGTCTCGTTGCCATAGTAACTGTGAAAACGTCGTTGAACCGTATAAATAAAAATATGTTGCTATTCTTCGAATCACAGCAAATAATAATTTTTGAAATCTACGCAATGTTATGATCACATCATTAATTAGGTGACAGACCCATAAAAACTGAGCTGAAAATTAATAAAATAATGTATATAACTTTAGAAAAGAGCACAAACGCTCCTTGTGACGTCTTATTACAAATAAAGAAATAAGAATTAAAAGCAATTGTTTTGACGTTCACTTTGAATCAAATTAATAAAAAAATATAATGAGAAATGAAACAAACTTTTAATGGTTCTGGCAGCTGTATAAATAAATATCCATAGGCTACGTAACAGAGAAAAAAAAATTCATGGGATAAATATTTAATGTACACTAAAATCAAGAGAGAGTATTCAAATTCATGTTTGACGCAATAAATTTATACCGGAAGCCGAAGTCCAACCTGTTATGTACCTGTAGGTCATTAAACCGTTCGTCAGTAAAGTGGCCGCCTTTTAATTGCGTCAAGATTTTTTAAGAGTGTTAATATCCATTTTACACTAATACTCTCGTATTTCTTGATTAGCCTGAGGCTCAGGCCAAATACTCGAAAATACGGGAGCATTTAGTGTAAAACCTCTTGTGTAAATTTAAAGCAACTACATTCTGTAGACTATATACAAACGAGCAGCAAAACAAAAAATAACAAAAAAAGTTATATATGCAAATTCCTGATAAACTAAGCCGATGGATAATATTTTAATTTTGTAAACACTAAACACTAAACCATTTCCAAATTAAATGAGTTACAAACCATTTCCGTTTTTGACTTGATATCGGCGACAATTTCTCGACAGATACTTGTAAAGACCTTAACAAATACTTGTAAAGACCTTTAAGTTAACAAATGATATATAATGTGGTGAGAATATTTGATTACAATCGCTGCGTCACCTACCCCACGTCCAAGCAGACTTCGGCTTTGACTTAGTAAAATGCCACACGGTTTTTATGCCGTTCATTTAAGAAAATCCGTCCACCTCGACCACGAATAGGCTTGCTGATAGTGATAGTGTCATGATAGTCGATTTGTGAACACTGCAAAACCCCTAGTGTTTCTGTCATTGCAGTCACAACTCAACTGGATCGAGCTGATTGTAGAAATCATCATAAGCGAGTCTCTAAGGAGACATAGTGCACAGTAAAATATGTTTCATGAACTGTCATTTTTACAGCTTCCAAATCGTTTGGCTCGCCAAGAACGCTCAGTCAAATTGATTTTTACACTACACTCAAATGTTCTAGCTCTGATTGCTAACGAAAACCATTAGCGATAGTTTGCAAGTGTTATTCAGCGTTAATTATATTCAAATTGATGCTATTTTACTCAAAATTTTATTTAACTGATGTTGTCAGTTGACATAAACCAATTGGACTGATGTTGATTTTTAATTACAAAACTCATCGACCGTACAGCATATATTTCCAGCCAACTTACACGTTTAAAGCTTTAGGTCTCGTACGGAAGTGCTTTTCCCAAATTCTATGTATATTGATTTAATTTTAATATGCTCTTGAGTGTATAAAATTGGTCATGTGTCGCAATATATTAATAGGGAATTCTCAATAAATATAAAAAGACGTTATATCAAGTTTTAGAGCAGGATTTTTTATTGTTTTTCTCCCGTTTAAAGAAGAAATCAGGAGCATATAATTTTAGATGATCATTTCTTATAATTTTTTATTTTATATGATCAGGAGCGTACTCAGGTAAATTAAGGCATGGGCCTAAATCGGTGTCATAAACTAGTGAGGAGGTGGCCTAGCTTTTTAAGCATTTCCGACACGCATTTTAAAAGTTATGAAACCTTAAATGTTGTTTAGGGTCAAATATTGTCACGTGATCTGTCAGGGTTATTTTTAGCTCAAAATTATTTTTAGCAAAACGGGAGCACTTTTAAATATTTACTGGAGGCTGCTGCTAGCTTATTTCTGTGCCTGGACATTTTAAGATAATTTGAAATAAAAGTATTTAAAAATAAGAAATTACTTTTATAGGGGGACTGGGCACTGAACCTGCCATTTTGAGAAGGCCCTGGGATGAGGTTGCTCGTCCGTTGCCCGTGCTCAGACTGGAAACGAGCGCCTGCTCGAAATTGCTTCAATATCACGGAAATCAGTGCAAATGTGTACGTAGGAGACACCCAATATGCCGCAAAAAGCTGGATTCTTTGTTCTCTTCTTCGTATTTTCCTTCTTCTTCTTCATCACAACTGCTGTGCGGTTTTCACCGCCTGAATATTCAGCATGTAACAGCAAAGATTTCGGTTACGGCGGAACTGTCTGCGTGTGTTCGGATGAGCTCGAGTGCGACTCTTTTAGCGAGGGTAGTCCCTTATCAGAACTGGAATACGCTGTGTACACCAGTTCAAAAGCAGGCGATCGCTTCAGCCTAAGGACTGGGAAGATGAGACAGGCTACAGACAGAGGAAAATTACATTTTTCAGGAGCTGAAGTCAAGTTTGCTGTGAATCTGGGCGAGGTTTTTCAAACAATTCTTGGCATAGGAGGCGCTTTTACAGGTTTGTGATACAAATCCTTACAGCAAGGAACCAAAAAGTGTGATCACTTTTAAATAATTCACATTATTTCGTACACGCATACTATCCAATCAGAAGCCGATGATAAAGCTCCTTGGCTTCTGATTGGATACCGTAGAATTCCGATAATAACGGCCCCCGTTATTTTCGGATTTAGCAGGCCAAAGGGGCCGTTACTTTCGGGTAGCCGTTATTTTCGGGTAGCCGTTACTTTCGGATGCTTAGAAAACGTTTGTAATTCAGTAGTGGTTTTACACAAAGAGGACGCATAACAGACATAAAAAAGGTCATTCAGGTTGCATGCTGGTTATTCATTACCATGTAAACAAAGTAAACTGTATTTTTTAAGGGGCCGCTATTATCGGGGGGCCGTTACTTTCGGGGGGGCCGTTACTTTCGGGGGTTTAATAGCAAGGTAAAAAATTAACGTTACTTTCGGGTAGCCGTTATTTTCGGGGGGCCCGTTATTATCGGAATTCTACGGTAGCATGCACACACAAAAGAATGTAAATTAATTAGTAAAAGTTACGTGGTCACACTTTTGGGCTCCTTGCTGTAATTTAACACTTACTGTATATTTTAACGTCAAGATATAGGGGTACAAATCTTTGATATTAGCTTATCTGGTTTTCTCCCCCAGGAGGGGGGTACTCCCTATAATGGAATATATGCTTGATGGGAGGCTCCACCCGAAGGGGTACCTTTTCAGGCTGGAGGTATATAAAAGGGTAGGGATTTCATGAGTTGAAGGAGAGAAAAGGGTAGAGAAAACTGTCATTTAGGTATTTGATGGAGCCTTTCAAAATATCTCAAACAGACGCACCTAACGGCTGATTCAAACATACATGTATCTACTGGTAATGCTTGATGTTTTCTGGGGATACCGTTCATTAAGTTCATTCTAAGGGTATAGAAAGAGGATGCCGTGTCTGTACCATAGGTATGTGAAAGGGGTACCATTTTCTATTGAAGGTAAATGAAAGGGTTACCTTTTCTGTCAAAAATGGTATATACAGTAAAAGGGTATTGGGGTTTGGATCTCGGGCGGAGCCTCCCCGTATAAAACTTTGTTGAGTAACCCCCAGGGTCTGATATTAGTGGTTTAGTTGACTTAAGTATCTCGCGTTTCAGATGCTGCTGGAATTAACATTTTAAACATCAGCTCTACCTTACAACAGAAACTCCTCTCATCGTACTTTTCTCAAGATGGGATTGAGTACTCTATTGGACGTATTCCTATGGCCAGTTGTGATTTTTCTACCCATACTTACTCATATGATGATTATGAAGGGGATTTTCAAATGGAGAACTTTAGCTTGGCCAAAGAAGACTTTCAGCTGAAGATTCCTCTCATGTTATCTGCGATAAAGATGAGTAAACGTAACCTGACATTCTTTGGAAGCCCCTGGGCGAGTCCTGCATGGATGAAGACCAACGGCAAGATGCAAGGGCCTGGTCAGTTGAAGGGAGTAGCTGGGGATAAGTACCACAAAGCCTGGGCTCTGTACTTTGCAATGTTTATCAAGGCTTATGAGGATAATGGAGTGAATATTTGGGGGCTTACAGTGGAGAATGAGCCTTCAGCTGGATATATGAAAGGGTATGGCCATGCAGTCACACTTAGGATTTACTCTAACTTCTATACTTTATTAGTTAGTGTATGTAAATGTGTAGTTAGCCTACAAAAATACATGTACAGCCACCTTCCTTTGTGCCCCACTTTCAACTTCCCACGAGAAAGCAGGGTGTGATGGAAGGTGGCTATATTCGCAGGCTAGTATGTACATGTATTCAGCCAGTTCAAAATTAAACTTACAATAATAATAATTATTGATTATTATTATTTATTATTGAAGGGTTATTTCAGGTTCAAGAGGGGTGTACATATATATTTTGCTGGGTGGAGGGGCATTGTGAGATTTAAGTGTCTTGCCTATTAAGACACAACATAACAGACATTAAACAACCCAGCTGGCTGGGGCTCGAACCCGGACAGCTCGATCCAGCGTCCGTTAATGATTAGGCCACCACACCTCTGACTATGTACCACTACGGTGTACATGTATGCCTCACCAAAATTTTCTTATTAAAATAAAATTATATCTTACCAAAATTATGTGAAATATATCCATGTATTGCAAAACTGGCAGAAATATCTACTAGTAAGATTATTGAGGCTCTGTTTTGAAAATTCAGTTTTCAAATGAATGTTTCAATCATTTCTGTATACATGTAGGTATCGTTTCCAATGTATGGGTTTCACGGCAGAGATGGAAAGAGATTTTATTAAAGAAGACCTGGGACCAACCTTGGCAAAGTTTGGCTACTCGGATGTTAAGGTGATGATGCTAGACGACTATCGGAACTTTGTTGAGTCATGGGCTGATACCATCCTTGGTGATAATCAAACTGCTAAATATGTGTCTGGGATTGCTGTTCACTGGTACAATGAAGGACAAACAGCTCCTGATGTACTTACAGCCACACACAAGAAGTGAGTGTGTAAATTTGTTAATTAAAAGTTTTAACTTTATTTCATTAATTTACAAGTATACAGTTATACAGTTGAAGCTCTCTGAGCGGACACTCATGTAAGCGGACAGTTCTACTTAAACCCATTTGAACTCTAGCAGGCGACGCTCATGAATACAAACTCTGTATTTACACATTCCCGTACGCAGCCAATTCCAGTTGCAGACATTTTTTCTGCTTCCCGAAGACGTCTGCTTACGGGAGCTTCGACTGTACAGAATTTATTTACCATCCATGGGAAATAAAGGACCTTATAGAGTCCTTTTACAAGCATATCTAATATTGCTAAATGCTGAAGCATTGTTGAATTTGAAGCAATGTAATAAACATACAAAATAAACAGATATATAGTCTTGATGACACCACCAAGAAGAAGACTGTATTTAGTACTGCTTTGCTAATAATTTATTATGCTACACATACCAAGAACAACCCTTAAGATAGTGGCAGGATAGAGGATTTGGACCAGAGACCTCCAGATTTCATATCCAGCGCCCTAAACCAATCGACCACACCTCCTTTGCCAAAATAATTTATAGGAGATAATAGCAGTCATACATTCAATGTATATCATACACAAGCTTAGCAAATATTTTGAAAGAAACTATTAAAATAGAGCATGCATCAAGGAACTGCTTCCATTACATGTAAACAGCTGTACGTTAACAGTAATATTTCATTGAAAATGTGTATTTTTTGGCAGATTCCCTAATCACTTTATTCTGAACACTGAAGCCTGCGCTGGTTGGGGTGGACTACCCTCTGAGAGAGGAGTTCACCTTGGACAGTGGTCAAGGGGAAATGAGTACACACACAGTGTCATTGAGGTAGTTCAAATAGCAAAGTAAAGAAGCTGATACTAATAATTCATACATGTAAATCATTCAACGCCTAAGTTTTATGTTTCAAGCAAGATTATGTAGTTTTTATAAAACAGGAAAATGGGATGATTTAAATTCTGATCCATTTATTCTTTAGAATTAATCTCTGTTTGGCTCTAAACAAAAGTATAGTGTCAGTTTGAGTCAATTTGCATTGTCTGAAAAACACTATTTTTTAACATGAAAATTCTTACATTTTTATACAGAATTTAGGCACTGTTATTAATATTAATTTGTTGTTTTAACAGAGGTAAATATTTACCTCTCATCTGTTTTGTCACAACATAATAATATTATTGGTCTATCTCTAAATTTTGTTCACATTTAACAATTATTCCACGAAATTGAGTCGTACATTAACTCATAGCCAACGAGGTGTAGCCGAGTTGGCTATGAGTTCATGTATGACGAGATTGAGTGAAATAATTGTTTTATAATATACTCACCACAGGATATTGCAATTAAAAATTACTGGGGAAAGAACGGAAGGAACAACAGAGGAAAAATGGGATATTTATTATTTTGAAAAACATAAACTCGTAATTAGCGGGCTTCCCAAATAAGGTAGTAATGGTACATTGCCTCATGTGCCTTGAGTAGGGAACCAATCAGATTGTCCAAAAATTGCAATATCCTGTGGTGAGTATATTATAATTACAGATATTTAACCATTCAAAATTATGGTCAGATGGACACAAATTATGTTTGGACCTTTTTGCTGCATGCATTCTGATGGGTCAATACAATGTACATGCAGGTGATACTGTCGATATTATAAGCTTGTGTGATCATAGCAAAATAACGAAAGATTAATGAATGCTTCAATTAATTTTTACAGAATTTATCGCACTGGTCTACTGGATGGGTGGACTGGAACCTAGCTCTTAACATGCAAGGAGGACCAAACTGGGTGTCGAACTTTGTTGATTCACCGATTATTGTTGATGCCGAGAATGGACTATTCTACAAACAGGTGTGACATAAATTTACATGAAGTGTATCCAGATTATTGGGGAGAGTTAGCTAATCACCTAAGACATTCAGATATCCTATTTAGTTAGAGGATCGGAGGACCTAATTGCAGGTTACTAAGGTTCGAGCCTGACGGAAGGGGAAGGGGGGCTTAATAGAGATGGGGGCTTATTACAAAATCTGACTTTCAATTAAGGGGTGCTTATTAGAGAGGGGGCTTAATAGAGAGGGGGGGACTTATTTCAAATCATAAATTTTCCAGAAAATTCACATTAATTTTTCAAACTTTACTATTGCACCACTGACTAAAACAGAACAAGAAATGGGTTATGTCAGGGTTATGTCAGTATCACCGTCTCACAAATGCAACGTCATTTATACCCAGCACAACGATAGTTCTGGAAATTAAAGACCAGATTTCAATACAAAGTGACTGAAACGCCAGAAAATATTGCCAGACGGAAGGAGGAGTGGGCTTATTACAAAATCTGACTTTCAAAATGGGGGCTTCAATGAGAGGGGCGCTAAATAGAGCTTTTATGATATTACATGATTGTATAATATGTAATTTTAATTATTTATTTTTTTGCAGCCTATGTTTTATCATCTTGGCCATTTTAGTAAGTTTGTTCCACCAGGATCACAAAGAATTGAAGTAATTTCCTCCGAAGAAACTTCATTGGAGTTCATTGGTTTTTATAACACCACAGAAGAACACAGTGATGGTAATTCTCAACACTCAAGCAAGAAATATTACCTTTGACATCATTGACGATAAAACAGGAATTATCACTGAAACTATTCCGTCATATGCAATTCAAACTTACATTTGGTAAAAAAAAAATGCTATAAATAATTTGCACTCTATTTCTACCATTATGGGAGGCGCGTTGGGTGAGAGGTCCTGGTAGCTAAATATCTCTTCCTATAGAAAAACAGAATTATGATTGCCTGCACTCAGCCTCTAGGCTTGAAAACCAGAGTTTCCTTTACAATGGGCTGACGTGAAATACTTTGTAAGCGTAGGTTTTCAGAGAGCTTAAGCACAGACGTTTTTGAGTCACGGACGGCAACCGGAAGTCGAATGGTCCCTTTTTTGGCGCGTATTATCGACTTTTTGTCCGTAAAGTCAAGTTGTAAATGCTAAAACGAGAGCTTTTCAGCTCATTGGTGGGGATGAAAGCGCGCCAGAAACAAGAAACATTCGCCTTCCGGATGCCGTCCATGGCTCAAAAACGTCTGTGCTTAAGTTCTCTGATTAACTTTGAAGCAAACTAGAAACTAGATTTAGCAATATACATAATTATATCACAAGACGCTGACAGAGCATTAGGTCCATTAGGCTATCCCTACCAAAGGTTAAATTAAATTCTGGGAAAAATACCTTTCTTTTTAGTGGCGCGAAATTTTTAACGAACTCCCTGTAAATATAGTAAACGCCGATAACATACAGACTTTCTGCCGCCTAGCAAAACATTTCTTTTTATCATAACTTCTTAGTAACGTATTTTTTAGACTATAATTGTAATTAGTATTGTATTTTTTATCATAGTATTTTTTAAAGCTTCTTAAATTGTAATATAATGTATTTTTTAGACGCAGGGCTCCTATGGATACCAGCCTAGAGCTGAATGGGTCACCCTGCCTAAATAAAGATTTACCTACCTACCTACCAAATATATTGTAATATAGGATTTTGCTGTTCCACATTAGCGTTAGTTTGACCTGCCTTATAGGGTTATCGTGGTTTACGTCAGGGAAAATTCAATTTAGTCTGACAAACGTATAGATATGGTAAATTGATAGCGACTGTGCTATTTAGTAACTGTAGCAATACGAGAGAAATACGTTGAATATTGAACGAGATGTTTCCTTTGGATAACCGTCAAAGTTTGTAACTTTTGAATGAATCGTTTGAAGCAGCCAAATTTTACATACTCATTTTTTTTAATTGGGCGAATTGTTAAATACGGGATATAAACAATGACGTCAGCAAAGCTAATCCCATTAACAAGAGAGGATGATATACAGTAAGACAAGGATTCCCTGTGCCCCATGATAATGTTTTGAAAACTGAGGAAAAAATCTTGAATTTCGTTTTGCAAAATTGTCAAAAACAAACAGCACCACTTGAAAGTACTGCTCAATAGCTTTCATTTTGAATGGTCACACACTTGGGTTTCATCCACACACTGAAAAGGTACAACCACATTTATTGACTCCAGGTTTGACTCTGGGAGTGAAAGGGTTAATAGTTTCGCGTCATGGTGTGAAAGTTATTTTTATTTCCTTCTGATCGAGGCTCCAACATCGCGTTACTTTAACTGACCAATCAGGTAGCGCTTTTAAAATAGCTCAGCTATGGACTGAAAATTAAAAATAGATTTCAAAAAATTTATCATTGGAAGAGACCCATGCATAGGGGAATGCTTCTCTTAGATCATCCTCTCTTGACATTAACTATGTCAAGTGGTGAAGCTGATCGAGTCATTTTAGCGAGTTTTAACAAGAGAAATTTAAGTACTAAGTACAACGTGGTGACATTAGATTTGGAATTATAATAATATTGTAGTGTATAGATTTTCTATATATAAAAAGCTAGAAGATAAGATGTATTTATTTAAAATGGTATCGGAGATACATGCAGATGTCCTTTCATTAAAAAAGCTTCATTGTTGATGTAATGTTGATACTTAATATTTTAGAGTTTGATGTAATATATCAAACACGAGAGACAGTGTTTCATCCGATTTCCAAACACCGAGAAGCGAGTTGAAAATACGGCGCGCAGCGAAGTATTTTTGAAGAAATTCGAGGTGTTTGGAAATGTAATGAAGCATTGTCTCGAGTCAATCGAAACTAAAACTATAAAGGAGTAAACGGAGAAATAAATCATAAAAATATGTGCTTATTAAGACCGGTATCCAAACCTCCGTCACGGTAATGATTTCCTTTGTTATAACTTATATATGTGCTATTATTATACCACATGGCATTTTAGAGTGGCGAATACGCACAAAGACGAGAGCAGATATGAGACCGTATTACACGGGTCTCAGTCCCCCTGACCGCGCGCGCTACGGAAAACACTGTTTGAAAGCCTATATTTTAGGAAAGATATTATGTCGTATAATAAACAATTTATTCAGCGGAAAGTTGTGTAATACGGCTGGGCATTTTTACTGGTCAGTGTTTATTTTTCTCGCCCAAAGGCTCGAAAAAATAAAAACTGACTCGTAAAAATACCCAGCCGTATTTACACAACTTTCCGCTGAATAACCTCTATTTATTATTCTACTATTACGTCATGTCACCATATAAGGTCAAGAGAACACGTAAAATATGAGACGGTATTGACTACTTCAACAGAGCGAATACGGAAAATAGCATAATAGTCGGGAAATTTTGCAGTAGAATAATAAATCCCTTATTCGATGGTTTAACATATACATGTAATACGAGCAGACATTTTGCTCATTGCTCGCATTTTTCCTACGCAACTCGCAAAATATCCGCGCGTATTATATGTTAAAACCATCGAATAAGGTGTATATATTTTAGAGTTCGATTTCAATTTCAGAATTGGATTCGTATCTTCCAATAATTTAGTAATTTTATTAAAATAGTACAATAATCTTCCTGTACGTCAAAATATTTGAAGAATAAAAGGCTGCTTTGCAAAGTGATTGTCATAAATATTTTTATAGTGCACCATCACAATTATGTTAGCCTCGTCAATTGTCAGTCATCTACTGATGTCCTATAACCAAGAGAAGATCGACATTTCGTCAGAGACGTCAGAGACGGCTATTCGTCCATGTTCCACCTGGAATAGTACATTCCAGCCTAGTACCCAGGCGTTCCCTTCCACTTACTTGTTTTGACTCGAAATTTCATGACGTCACAGGTCTTACGAGAGAGAGAGAAAGAGAACGCCTAGGGACGTTAATCGCCAGCCTGATAATAGAAGTTAGCAGCTGCTCTCTTCCTGCATCTCATGGTAGACGCGGTGTCCTAATGGTTAGCGCGTTGGACTCCGAACTGAGTGCTGGCCGTGATCATTGCGTTGTGTTAATGGCTCCGTCAATTCCAAGCCCGCTCATCCCCCCCCCCCCCCCCCGGGCATTTGTCGGGCATTTGTCGTCGGGCAGAAGGTTGAAAATGCTCCACGGTGGGGTCAGCTTACATGCACAAAATCCCCACGGTGGGGCTTCAGGAGCAGTGCAAATGCCCGACCCACGGGACAAGTTCAAGAACCTTTTTGAGAGGATCGAGGAATTTAAAAATCTAAATTCCAAGCAGAACTATTAATGATGGACACTATAACTGTTCACAAATACATAGCTCTTTATTTATACCTGTCTTGTCCCGCAAAGGTGTCGAAGCTTCGTTCCACCATCTTTGACATCTTTGGTTCGCACGTGGAAAGCAACGGTGCAAATGTTTCCACATGTGGGGTGGGGGTGGGGCTACGGTACACTTGAAAAGTGCGTGCGGGACTCAAACGAGGTTTAATATCAACTCAGTTTTTATATTTTTTCTATCGGGGGCAATCAGGAAATTTTAAATAAACAACAAAACATGTACGTCTTTTAAAATACGAAAGATCGCGTTGTCTTTGACAATGCCCCACCCCCGGGCAGCCCGGTTATAGCAAATGCCCCACCCTAGGGATGGAAAAGTTGTAAAATGCCCGACAAATGCCCGGGTCAAATGGTCGGGCTTGGAATTGACGGAGCCATAAGGTATAAATGCCACATTTGTGCCAAACTGGTCCACACTGCCGGAGCTTATCCCAGATTCCGTAGCATGAAGCCGACTAGGAGTATTGCTACTCCCCCTGGATGGGATGCTAGTCCAACGCCAGGTTACCCCCAGGGGGGTTTTCGTCAGGTTTTCCTAACAGTTTGCCGGTACCCATACTCCGAGGCACTGCCTCAGGCTTGAATAAAAATATCTCAGTTTTTTTGTTCTTTCACTGAAACGAACAACAAAATCGCGTGAATTATTATAATAATACTTTTATGATATGGCTGGCTGGCGCTATGAGCTGGCAAGATGAAGCAATTACGATGCTCTGATTCAGATTGGCTACCCGTGCGGTCAAGATGGAGCCATCTTGACCGCTCGGGATGTTCCGCTGTTCCCGCAAGAAAACTGTTACTGACGCCGGTTCTCCCGGGCGGTTCTAAAAGCTTTTCGTTCGCAATTTGCACGAAGAAAAATATTTTCCGAGTCAAGCCAAATATTTCCTGTTTCTTGCTATCGATGGAGTCCAAAACCAAAGAAATCGAATGTCTTGAAGAGAACAAACAAATCATTGAACTGTCTTTAACGTCCTGCTGGGTAATATTAAAATCCTTTACTGACCAAGCTTGTTTACCTAGACTGATTCCATAAGTCGGTGTGTCCGCACGCTCCTTGGGTTACCCATGAGTAGGCAAGCGAGTGGAAATAGCTACTTATGGAATCAGTCTATCATTCATTCTTTATTTTTTTTTTTTTTCATCTTATGTTAACCTTGGTGTAAAGCAACACAGCATTACCGAGATAATAAAACTGAAAAAAAGGCTGAAAAAAAGATGGTGGGATATTGGCCAAGTTCTTTTTTTTTGCGTGTTTTATAGACCTCGACTTCGTCTCTGTCCAGAAACACGCAAAATTGAAAAAAACCATCTTGACCTCGCGCTTGGCCAATAACCCATATTTAGGGTTCCTTATCCGTGCGTGCGCGTGTTATGACAAACAAGGTAAGCACCAAGTGGCCGCCCAAGCCGCGAGAGAGCTGGGGCGGGATGATTTGACGCCAGTAACTACCATCCCCTCCCACTTTTATACTATTTTCTCCACACTAAAGCGAGGCTCTACCATGGTGCCTGATCACCAGTTGATGGAATCCACAAGACTTTTGTTGTTTTCGATGTAACATAAAAATTTATTTCTGGCGCAATCGTAGCCGACGAAAGGATTAGATAAGGGCTCTGAGGACTGGAAAGATTCTTCACTCATAATGGACATTGTAAAAGAAGTGGAAAGCGCTTTAGAAGAGGAGGGTTATGTAAAAATCGACTCTACTTCGCCAAGTTACAATGTCGACCGTTTCGTCTCCTGTTTCGGTCTCTTCTAACAAAACATCAAGTTTAACAGGTGTGACTTCAGTTCATTCGCAGTCTGTACGTCAAATAACAAGCCCTGCTCAACAGATAATAAGGCCGGATGTTTCTTCCTCTGATCTTTCAGAAAATGTGGCGAGTAGTAAGGGTTCTGCGAATGTTTCTTCAAGTTCAGATTCATCAACGTGGCAAAGACAAAATTCTGGCCAAGATCACCGCGAGGATGAGCAAAGTAGTGGAGTATGGGGCTGGATGTCCAATGCTGTGTCAGCCGGATTACAAACTACGCAAAACATTGGTAGAAATATTGTCGAGAAGACCAAGGTATTGAGCATAAAATTAACCTAGTATTTATTTTTATTTTTTAGTAATATAAAGTTTTTTAAATATTTGGAAATTAATAACATAGAGGGCAAAATTACTGAATTCTGATTGGTTAAGACAGAGGGCATTTTTCGTTAATTTTGGTTTTCCTGTGGCAAAATTACTCCGAAGAATTCCGAAGATCGCCCGAAGACTTCCGAAGAATGCAAAGACTTCCGACAATTTCCGAAGATGACCCGAACCCTTCCGAATATGTCACCCAAAGATTTCAAAGTCTTTCTAAGATTTTCGAACGTGATCGGAAGGTCAGAAAATATTTACGATAGTCTCCTGAAAACCACACTAATTTTGCCCTTTATGTTTCTTAACAAGTAATCGCAGATTCCTCGTAAAATTAAGGATTAATATCACTTGTGTTTTCAGAATTTGCAAATTGCCCTTGTCGCTACGCAACTCGGGCAATTCCTGCAAATTTCTGAAAACACGCGTGATATCAATCCTTAATTTTACTCGTGCCCCATGCCATTAACTATATACTAATTTAACTTACAAAATATTGTTTTCATGGTACAATATACGATAGCATAATCTTATTGTATAAGATTCTGCACAAAGACCTTACTGTCAGTAAATACCCCTTAGATGTATGGGGGGGGGTGGATTCCCCCCTCTCCCCCCTTGTATGGTCGTGGGGGTATGCCTTAGGAAAGGGTTAATATCGTGGGGGTATGACTTAGGAAAGGGTTAATATAAACCCAAGGTGATCAAATTAATTAATGTAATTCACTATGCTATCAATAAATTGTCAAGCAGATACCAGGTGACGACAATCACAGATATCTTGAGCTTGGGTTTTTCTTAGCATGAAGAGTATTGCTACTCCCCTCAATGCAATGCTAGTCCATCGCAGTTACCCCCCAAGCATTTTTGTCGCCGGTACCCATTTATACTCCTGGTGGAGAGAGGTACTGTGAGAGTAAAGTGTCTTGCCCAAGGAACACAACGCAATGACCCAGGCAGGGCTCGAACCCGGGCCACTCCATCCGGAGTTCAACGCGTTAACCATTAGGCCACAGCGTCTCCCACTATTATTTTTTTTATTATATTTAGAGGTAACTTAATAGATATCTGGGTGAAGTTTAAAATCACTTCATTTATCCCTTGACCTAGTGCATAAATTGCAATATGTTCTCTTCTGCAGTGTTCTAATTTGGGTACAGTATATTCATTTGATTAATGATACGAGACTCATTTTGTTTTCATTGTTGTGACTTTGTTTTCTCTCGCTTTCTCAGACTCTGTTGAAAGTGGATCACAACGCTTGACCCAGAAATGGAGGATTATATGTGTAAGAATTTTTTTTATCACTAATACATAGAATTAAATATAAAGGATAAAGTTTGCACTTATCCCGCGGTTTCTATAGCATGAAGCAATTAGGCACTGTGGTGTCTTGCCTAAGAACACAGCGTGATGATGGTGGGTAGTGCTCAAACCCAGACTGCCTTAATGTGGTGAAAAGGCCTTTTTGTGGATTGTACATATATGTAGGGGTATCATGTTGCCATGTAGGCATAATGAGGATGAGTACTTGTAAGTGTGTGATAGGGGCAGACAGAGTTGGTTTACAGCGTCAACACATGTAGGGAGTTTACTGTTTTTTCTATGAGAACGTTTTCCACATCTCACTTTGAGAAGTTAACCCAAAAGCCACCACAACAATTTGGGGAAGCCATGTTCCCTTGTACACTGTAGGTGTAAATTTGTAGGCCATTTCTAAGTTTTTCAAAATGAGTTCCCTCGTGTGAAACCATTCAAAATGAAAATGAGTTTGATTTGCAAGAAAATGAATGTGTGTCTGAGTAAAAGTTCATTTTCATATGAAAGGTTTTTACATCAGGACTTGATTAGAAGAGAGTTTTTACTAGTAATACGTGACTCGCATGGGTTCCTCGTGAATCTGTGATGGGGATCAATTATTGTTGGGGTGTGAGGGTGATAACATAAAAATTGTCTGTCCCTGACTAACTCAATCCTGCATTATTAATAACAGATGGAAGGGAACAGTCTATCAGCTTAGCTGTGACAACAAATGATGCAGAAGCCATTGAAGCAATAAAGGATGGTTTCCTTCAAGTGTTTGAACACGTTTGTGGGGGCAGCCGCATTCCTCTGCATCAGGGATTGCCCCCTTACCTGTGGGGTTTCTCTGGCAGGTGTGAAGGGTGCACAGCACAGGATAGCAAACCTAGTGCGAGGGAAGAAGGTACAAGAGGGACAGGTGATCATCGGAGTTGAGGAGATGGTGTCAGAGCTGCTACCTGGAAAGTAAGTTCAAGGTTTAAAGTCCAAGGAATTGGAGGAGCCTAATGGCTTGTCTGCATAACTCTAGCCTACATGTACGTATGTACATAGAGGATATTACACGGCGGCGCGAAGATATGAATTTTTATTTTCGAGTGGTAAAAACAATATTTTATGAATGAGCGCAGCGAATGAGTAAAATATTGTTTTTACCACAAGAAAATAAAATTCATATCTTCAAGCCACTGTGTAATTTTCTTTTTATTATATAGACAAACCACAAAAGCACAAACTTTATCCGCGAACTCTTGCAACTCGATGGCTGGACTTTCTTGAATTTTCTCTCCTTTCGTCTTCACTTTCAAGGAACTCCTTGAATAATTTTAAGTCATATGAAGTTTTCTTCTTCCGTTTTAAGCATTTTCCTACCGTCCTCAGTGGAACGATTTTCTGTGTCAGCTTCAAGTGAATTCACGAATCTATCGCTCGCCATTTTTTCAACCGGCGTTTTGGCAGCTTTGGCACAAAAAGCCATGCAAAAGCGGGAAATTACGTCATCGATCTAGTGAGGATATGGAAAATACGCCACTCGGGTCCCCGGATGTAGTTTCATATGAATTTTACGAGTGGTCTATTTTCCAGTAAAACACTTGTGTCCTATATAATAAATAGAGGATATTACACGGCGGCGCGAAGATATGAATTTTATTTTCGAGTGGTAAAAACAATATTTTACGAATGAGCGCAGCGAATGAGTAAAAATATTGTTTTTACCACGAGAAAATAAAATTCATATCTTCAAGCCACCGTGTAATTTTCTTTTATTATATAGACAAACCACAAAAGCACAAACGTTATCCGCGAAACTCTTGCAACTCGATGGGTGGACTTTTCTTGAATTTCTCTCTCTTTCGTCTTCACTTTCAAGGAACTCCTTGAATAATTTTTAAGTCATATGAAGTTTTCTTCTTCGTTTTAGCATTTTCCTACCGTCCTCAGTGAACGATTTCCGTGTCAGCTTCAAGTGAATTCACGAATCTATCGCTCGCCATTTTTCAACCGGCGTTTGGCAGCTTTGCACAAAAAGCCATGCAAAAGCGGGAAATTACGTCATCGATTATCCTCACTTAGTGAGGATATGGAAAATACGCCACTCGGGTCTCGGATTGTAGTTTTCGTATGAATTTTACGAGTGTTCTATTTTCCAGTTAAAACACTCGTGTCTATATAATAAATGTAAATAATTTCTTGGAAAGGACATATGTCCGACTAAGTCCCGCATTTTGGTCAGACAAAACAAAAAATGAGGTTGGACATCAATATTACAGTATCTGCTTGATAAAGCGAACCTGCAAATCTAACGCCGTTGTTCAACACAGTGTAAACTACTTTGTGTTTAGAACAAAATGCATTATAATGCATTAATTACATATAGTGTTGGAAGGCAAAAAAAAATTGTCTGGACATAACATGTAATGTTTCGACCACAGTTTGGGATTTCATCAGACATTGGCAAATTTGGTCGGCCATTGTCTGATGACCGACTGTTTATTTGCAGCCCTGTGTACAATGTACATTATCTTTCCAAAAAAAATGACACAACTATGTGACTCCTGCAGTTCATAACATTTTTTTCATTTGGCCGGCCATTTATTAATTTGGTCTTCCGGCATATTCTGCTTTGAGCAGGTGTATTTCTAAAAGGGCACCATATACTCACTGATATAAAAATACATGGATATGCCCCAACTGCTGTACTGTTTTAATAGGAGTACATTACAAAAGTCCTCTTTTGGGACCTACATTACAAAAATGTTACGCTGAAATCAAGAAAACCTTTACTAGGGTAAGAAAACACCATTGAAGAGGTAATTAATAATAATCCAAAACCAAATGAGGGTGGTTAAGATTGCTGAAGATTTGACATACTGTAGATTGCAAATTTTTAGCAAACTTGAACAATTTAGACTGAATTTTTCAAGATGCAAGTGTTAAATGTGATGTGAAAGGCTCCTTGACCACTAATTAAACTTCTCCGACTGATTTTTACAGCTTTGTTCATTGTGATAATTTTTATTCTTCAGGTGGTTTGGCTTGGACATGTCTTAGCACTGAGTGGACCCCAACTACAAAGTTAGAGAGCTTGAAACATTCTCTCAATCAGTCCACATCCCTAAAGTTTACATCACCAAAGCAGAAGAAAGCACACCGTCCAATTATAACTTTGAGGTGGTCAGGGCTTGTCTTTTACTCTTGGAGAGGTTGTTATAGGCTCTGGACAGGCACATGCTGATTTGGCATTCTTAAAATTTCAGGTACATGTATGTTGAAATTTTGTATAGTCATGTACATGTAAATAGTATGGATGCTAGCTAGGTGGGGTGGGGGGGGGTTAAGAGGCTAAAACGGCGCGGTGGAGGACTGGCAGCATAACAATATTTTTTGTGTTGATTTTTTTTTGCATCTATTGTTTTGATTGGTTTGTGAGTACATGTAGGTGGCATGAGTGTTCTTGAAACCAATTCACAGAGCGAAAAGCTTTTTTACAAGATATACTTTCAACAACTCAATAAGAATACCTTGAAAAACAGTGGTTCTAAAAACTGTGGTTTTTTTGGTATTGCCTGAAAAGCCCAGCTGTTGTTAACTTGTTTTGTTGTTGGTTTTTTTTTTTCTTCTATCTCTTCAAGGTTCTTCCAAAAGACAGATTCTTACTCTAGCCAAACTGAGGGACGTTAGCAGGGCAATTTAGAGACAGGTTAAAAAGCGCGTGCTGATTCCCTGATGGGAAAATAGCATTGGTTATGTAACCAAATTATCAAATTATTACATTTCTGTTGGGTGCTTTACGACTCTCAAACCGTTAGATGTTAGTGCAGTCAAAACCCGACTCTGCGAGCGGACACTCTCGTAAGCGGGACAGAGCTATACTTATGGCCGCCTTGGACAAAACACTGTTTGAAACTCTAGCTCATACAAAACTCTGTATTTTACACATTCCCGTAGGTTGTCCAGCCTACAGTTGCGGAACACGTTGCTCTGCTTCCGAGGGGTGTCCACTTTCACAACTTGTACAGTGTACATGGTTACATGTTCATGGGTTCCAATTAAGAGAGGGGCCTCATTGTTTAGAGAATCTCAACAAGTTTCAGCTACCTGACCCGACAAATAAGAAAACTTCTGACAATTTCCTGGAGAACCCACATACTTATCTGGGAACCCTGTTGTACATGCAAGTTGTGATTTGGGCTCAACTTGTTCACAATTTATTCCAGATTGAATTACCTTAATTTGTAAAACTTACTCTAACCAATCAAAGCAAAGATACTTCTTCTCTGCCAATCAAAAAACTACCATTAGTAGTGCTTTGCTCATGAGGACTTAGCTCCCAAATTTGCTTTTCCTTCCCCATAGATTAATAACTCATGTCATATATTAGCTGTATTTGGTTTTACTGTAAATTAGTGGGATAAGTTACAGTTCAGGGGGGGGCAGGCAGCGCCCTTTGATCTTTGCGCTTTTCCGCAATACATGATAGCACACAAGTAAAGAAATCTGGTCAATCATTCGAGGAAACGTACCTCTACGGGAGTTTGCTGTGGAATTTTCATCCATGGTGTCCCACCAATAACCAAAGTTCAGTTAAACAGCGACCGAATCGTTCCCATAGATGTCTGGACGTGGAATCGCCAAAATATTTCCTGAACGAACACAAACGCACGTCATGTCAGCCATCGTCCGCCATGTTTATTTTAAACAAATCAGTACTTAGTCTCGCTCGGCCAAATTTCTAAAATGTGCAATCATATATACTAGGTTCCCAGGCCTCGCTGGCTAGCCCCCCCCTGAGTACAGTAATTGGGTCTAGCTTGTGATTTTTTATTTGTTTTTGGTGTTCGTGAAAAACACTTATTCATTGTCATGTTCGGTTTAGCCTGCCATGGCAAGGCGTAGAAAGGGGAGGGAGCGGGGAGTTCAGCGAGCACGAAGCGCGAGAAGTCCGGAGTGTGAAGGCGCGATCATGGGAGGGAGTACTCGCGCTTTGCCGCTCAAAATCCCCTCCTTCCTCCCCATTGTACGCCTGCCACGCAGGCTATGTTCGGTTTTCTCATAATAAAGTATATTATTACCAGTGACAGGCAAAATTGATCTAAAAAAGGACATTCAAAACTCGTTATATAATTCATAAGGAAAATACAAAATAGAAATGAATGTTTAATAAGTGTCTTTATGTGTGATTAAAGATACAGCTGAAACTTTTTAGCTCAATATTCTCGTCTAAAAACAAACTAAAATTTCAAGATTTAGGATCAGGATTGAATAGAACTGATCTTAGTGGGAAGTTTTTGAAGCCATTTAAAAAAACTCTACAAACAGTGAAAAAAAGTTGTCAAAAATTAATTTAAAAACTTTGTCGAGTGGGTGCTTTTCACTGTACGTGTAAGTACTACTTGTCACTAAAGGGGTAAATTCTAACAAAAAACACTGATTGATGTAGCTGTAGTTCCAGGTTTTGGCTGGATTCAACACATACATGTAAAATTTTATTCAGTTGAATTTAATGTAAATCAGGGTCCCAAAAGGTATTAAGCCTGTTTTACAACTTAGTGGGATAAGCACAAGTGTGCAACCAAAGTGAAATAAGCACAAGCCTGCTTGGTGTTTAGGCATATTTTACTTATGTTCACTAACAAGGCACACGCATTTCATGAGCACATTGTGACATGTTTCAGTGAGGGGGATACTTTCCTGGAATATTGTATTTATTATTAATATAATATTAATAATCTAAAATGTGTATAAAATTAAATTAAATTGAAGTTTATTGTAAGTAGTCAGATACCTTAAAAACAGTGTAAATTAGTCAAATGTTAAATAATGTTAAATCGCTTAGCAACAGGAAATTATGAGGGAGCTAGCGGACTGGGAACAGATTGCATGCTGGAACAGCTATGATGGTGCACAATCTTTTGTTTTTTACACTCATGTGTCATGTTTGAATGAACTTTACTCCCACCTGCTGTAGTTTGTTCAGTTTTCATTTAAACCTCATTGTGTTTGTGCACTGTCATGGTCTGAAAAAGCAAAATTCAACAAAAAACCGTGAATAACAAAACGCATTTCGAAACCATTTCCATCTAATAACACTATGTGTTTAATGTTAGTTTTCTGAGGATCTGCTAGTGCCTCAAAACCATATTCCTTAGTTGATGAATTTTCTCCAATTCTCATCACCTGTCGGCTTGAAAAATTGTTTTGTTATTGTAAAGAGAAATTACATGCTAATCATCACTCGTTGGGAATTAAAATGGTTGAGATATCAGAAAAATGGATTGCATTGATTCCCAAAGACGCGTTTAAAATTAACACTTATCACAATATTAACAATCGTACATAAAAACAATGAAACTATTGAAATTATTTGTGAAGTTATTTGTTCTATGGGTGGATCCTTGGAATGATGACGTTCATTTTTTACCCTTCTCTCATGTGGAACTTACCAGAATAAAACTTAAACCAACACCTCCCCCCCCCCCCCCCCCCCCCCCCCCCCCCCCCCCCCCCCCCCCCCCCCCCACTAAAAGAATAAACGAAACAACAACAGCACGAAAAAAATGTTGCCTTGTATAACTTTGTGATTTTATTGTTCGCAAACGCTTGCGTGACTGATTTATACGCTCTGATTTATACGCTCTGATCTGTCACGCAAATGTACATGTATAGAGATTGAGTTACTGTAACGTAATAGATTAATTGGATTATTAAAAGATTGAAGGATCTTTAATCTGGAAGGGCATTTAATCTAGAAAGGGAAGAGCTTGATTAAAAAGACCTCTGGCGCGTACGATTCTTCCTCGCTCGAGAAACGTTGAGACGTTGAGAATCGTTTATTTTAGCTGAATTTGCAATGGTTTTTTACCCCTCTACACACTGGAAGGAGATAAAAAGCTGCGAAATAAAATAAGCGCCACATAATAATGTCTAGTTAAAACTAGATTCTGAAAAAAATACAAAATCGAACAAAAAGATCAACTGCGCATGCGCAACTAATCAATTGCCTTAAAAACGTTTTTTCCTGTAATTATTATGTGATACCACAATGCGGTAAGATGTTTAAGCTTTCAAAGAAGAAGGCCAACCCAGAACATCGCAGAAAATGTGATTTTTGTTTTACGTTGAGATAAACGTCTGTCCCACAATTGACGCACAAGAGATGGTTATATATTCCTTTCGAGTAACTTTATAAAGCATCGGTTGACCTTCTGGTTCAAACATGGAGATGATGATTGGTTTAATCACTGTCCACTCAGTGAGACGTGTTACTATCAAGTTACGCATAGACACGTGACCTCTCTGATCCTATCAGACACCCGGACGATGTTACTAGCTACCAGACTCTTTCTACGGTGTCCTATGAGGATCAGTAACAGAGTTACCTATACTTGATTCTTTGAAATAAAAACTTGATTCTTTGAAACGCAAACTTGATTCTTTTAAAACAATCTTGATTCTTTGAAACGCAAACTTGATTCTTTTAAAACAATCTTGATTCTTTGAAACGCAAACTTGATTCTTGGAAACGCAAACTTGATTCTTTTAAAACAATCTTGATTCTTTGAAAACGCAAACTTGATTCTTTTGAAACAAAAAAATCAAGTTTTCGTTTCAAAAGAATCAAGTTTGCATTTCAAAGAATCAAGTTTGCGTTTCAAAGAATCAAGTTTGCGTTTCAAAGAATCAAGTTTGCGTTTCAAAGAATCAAGTTTGCGTTTCAAAGAATCAAAGATTGTTTTCAAAGAATCAAGTTTTATTTCAAAGAATCAAGTATAGGTAACTCTGTTACTGATCCTCATAGGACACCGTACCTTTCTTCAACTTTCTCGACTTCAGTTCTATTCTTCACACTAAATACCAGAAGGTATTGGTGGTTTTCATTCAACATTACAAAAAACTGTTTGCTTGCATGAAATACATCAGAAAAATTAAACAGCTTTATAGAGCAGACAGAAAGAAAAACGTTTTGTCCAAATTATAGCTATAGGGCGGACCATTAGATATCCCGGGAGGGGGGTGACAATTACCAAAAAAAAATTCCTGCAAAGGAAAATTGTCTAAAAAAATATCCTGCAAGCAGCTGACCATCAAAAAAAAATTCCTGCAAGCAAACTGGAACATATGTATATATATTTTTCAAACTGGAACATATGAGAGTATGACATGCTCTCTAATTTAATATGATTTCTCTCTTCTATAAATTATATCAAAGGCACATATATCCAAAAACAATATATATATTAAGAAATATAAAGACAGTTAAAAAAATAATTTCAATATTAACATAATTTCAGCGTATACTGAAGTCTCTATAAACCTCTTTGATATTATTATGTAACCAACAAGTTAAACCGTAAATATAAATATCTGTATTAAATCTGTAATCTGTAATAGCTCTGTCATAATCTGTCAAAAAATTCATATGATGCATGATTTTAAGGTCTTTGTATACATTGTGTGGTTCCAGAAAATTTCCATACTCACCCCAAAGAAGGTCATTGGAAATTCCAAGGGGGAAGGGGGTCTCAAAAGCCAATATTTTTAAAGAAAATTATATAGCTTTAATAAATGGAAATTCCAGGGGTGGGGGGTCAAACCAAAAAAATACCTTCGGTTGCGGATATGGATATTTTCCAGAACCACACATTGTATACTATTGGTAGTATACGTGTGTATTCTATCAGGGTATTGTAATATATTGTATTGCCATTTAATAATTATTTTGAATTCTCATACCGTATTCCAATGTTCTACAATAACAACAAATTAAGACGGATTCCGCTCAACGTTCGAGCAATAAGTGCAAAAATTAATTACTAAAAAACTACTCATAGCACGGTAACATTTTGAATACTATTTGAAACATATCACTTTAATTCACTTCTCAAAGTGACCCCGCCAATTAAATTCTCAAGCATTCTCGAGAAAATAATGTTGAACCTCGTAAAAAATGATAAAAACTCACGCCATTTTGTTTTGAACTGATTTGAAGCGTCTTTTTAATTAACATATGTAATGACTTCTCTCGCGGGGTCAGCTTGGGAGCTAATTTATCGATAATTTCTTCTTAACTGTATTCGAAATGTTACCGTGCTATGAGTATTGTTTTGGTAACTTAATTTTTTGCACTTTTTGCTCGAACGTCCAGCGGAAATCGTCTTAAGTGTTACCCCTATAAAATCGTCCATGGTATAAGAAAATTAAAATTCCATAAATCTTTAACACTATATCTAGTCACTGTCACTCTCGATATCGATTGCTACTTCTGGGGCATCTTCATTCTTGCACACCTTTGCCCGTTTATTTTTCTTTCGCGGCATTTGCCTGTGGAGGGCATTGCTTCCATGTTTTGCACGGGCAGCCTCCACCATGTCAAAATACACGTTAACTTTTGAATTAATAAACTCCTCAGCTTCTTCTTGGCGAGGCTGTTGCCCTGAGTAAAACAGGTTTGGTTCTTTGTGCTCTATTGAAAAAAAAAAAATACATTCAATAAAATACTACACATGGGCATAAAGGCTATCAACCAGCCAGCTACATGTAGCACTATTGCCAAATTTGTTCCTGGCTTTGCAGCATATTAAACTTGCAACCTGTAAAACAGTTTAAAAAGTGCTGGTGTGGTATTCTTTTATTAAAGAGTCAAGGCTCTCTATCCCATGTTTTTCCTCTTAATAAGTTGATCTGTTATTCATCTATTTGATGAAAACATGACCCTTGTGGAAAATCAGCTTTGTTGATGAGGCAAGCATATCCAAATTTTACCTACCTACCTACCTACATGTACCTACCTACCTACCTACCACCCACTTACCAACCAGCCTATTTCCTTTCAACCCAGGTGTATAAAATTGACAATAGATACTAGAGGGCGGGTGCTCAACTAAAATAATCAAAACACTTACCTTCTTTTGACTTGTTCACAATAGAGGACTTGCACTGTGCAACTGCTGACCTTACAAATTCTTGAATGTCATGCAAACCATCTAAAAACTTGTATAAGATTTCTTGCACAGATTTATAAAGAAGATCTGTGAAAAAAAATCGTGCAGAGCTTGCTCTCCTAAAAAAAAAATCCTGCAGACAACTCAGGCTGGAAAAAAATATCATGCACTGGAATTTTTTTACCCCTCTCCCGGGATATCTAATGGTCCGCCCCTTAATTATAGAAAGATGTGCAATTACTGTACTACTGCGATGTACTGGCTTTGCTTTTACATTTGCTGTTTTCACGGTAAGTGTTAAATTGACCAAATTCTTGAGCTGGTATTTCTGTTCTGATTAGACTTGTGCACTTGTACCGGTATACAAAGTTAAGTTAATCATAGCCAATCAGATACCTGACGTTGTTATGCGCACGTGAAAGGACCATGCGACATTGCAGAAATGAAACTGAAAATTTATGGTTATGATGCTTCTGTGAGGGTCGATTTCCTACAGCATTTTCTTTGTTTGCTCCCAAGCGTATAAGATCATGCTGTTGTTTTCCTCGCGAACATATGTAACATAATACTATTGGTTTTTTTCCGAAACCCATGTAATATGATAGTTTTGTTTTTCATGTGATAATTTATCCCAACCTTATTACATAAGCTATTTTTTGCGTTCAGTTTCAATATTGCCTATTTTCACTCCTGTGCATTTATTTTCTTCTTATAGCCCTATCACGATCCATGCAAATGGGAAAAGAAGGATAAAATATAATTAATTTGGGATAAACAACATGAATTTATCACATACTTGCATGGGATGGTATCAAAACACACCATTTTGAATGCGCGTTGTTTAAAAAAAATAACTTCCGCACGCCTTGCGTGCCTATGTTTTTATTAGCTGACTGATTGGTCACCCTTGCATATTCCAACTTGGGTTACCATCCGCTATGCACCTTTTTTTGTTTGTTTATTCGTTTGTTTGCTTTTAACAAGGACGTCAATGCAGTAGTGCATCGTATTTTACGAGAAACTTTTTCCATTTTCGAGCAACTTTTGAGCATTTTTTGAGCAAATTTTCAGCATTTTCGTGGCCCGGGAATAATTTATGTCGCGTGTTCCCGCGTTTCCCATTTCCCCGCGTATTTTTACGTGACGTGTCCGTGAGTGACGTATGGGAAAACTGGGACCGAAAGATTTCAACATGGCGACGATGGCGACGGAAACTTGAAGCTTTGATGGAATTTATATAAAACTATTTGACACTAAACCGTCGACGAAGAAGCGCTCTTTGGTATAAGTTGCCTTTTGAAGCATATTTTTCCTCATTTGGTGTTATTTGAACACAAGGATAATGGCTACAGCGGTCGCAATAACAATGTATTGAGACCACATTTTTGCAGTTTTTGGAACAGCCTGTCGCGTCGACAAATGCAAGATATGGTCACGCGAGAGGTAAGCTTTAAGCTCAAAAATCGCTGCTTATAAACATTGAATTGGTTCCATTTCTTTTTTATTGGCTAAATAAGCATATAACTTGGTTAAATTTGACTCTATAAAAGGTGTTTACGATTTTATAATTTATTCAGGGGGAAATTCAAATATTTTACGGCCGCGCGCTCGACCGCACGTGCGCCGTTGTTTGTTGTTTACTTAAAGTTTTGAACAAAAAATATCGGTTTACTGAGCTATGTTTGAGTGTTTAGCTTTACAAAAGGAAATTCAGACCCATAAAAGATCCTTTTAGACAACTCGAAAGGTGTTAAAATGTTCTAAAAGGTGCTAAAAGTGACTTCACTCACCTTCTAATTTGCATTTTACTTTTGCACTGGCTGCAGAATGCAAATTCAAATATTTTGTAACTTAACTTATTAATGTAACTCCTCTAAACAAACACTTGATCCCAAGGGTGTTAAATTTACATGTACAATTTATTTTTTTCAGACCAACTAGCGAAGAAGAGGATGGATAGATGTGGCTGAACAAGGATTTTAAGCAAACCAAGAAGAAACGAGACTGAATGGTGATGGAGACTGATTCCAAAACACTAGGATAATGAATACAGGTAAATACACTGTAGCGACTAGCCTGAATACTAAGATATTTGACAAAATTCTTTCTTTGTGTCCGCAAATTTTGGACACATTTTCGAGCGAACCATAGTGCCCTTTCAAGCTAAAATTGATGAAAAATTTGCAAGGGTAGATCGAAAATTTGAGGTATTGAAATTTTGAGCTATTCTCACCACGGAAATATGCACAAAAAGCATAAATGAACAATCATACACTACTTAACATTCCCAGCGTGTCCGGGAGAATGCGCGGTATAACCATAGACCTCCTCCCTGTATATAAAGCAGCCCGCTTCGTAATCAGCCTAGCTCAGTAAAGTTTAGGTCTGGACCCTTGCAAGACAATATTACACCCCACCCTCCTCCCCGTAGTGATGGAACATATTCTCTCCAGGTTTACCCGCTCGCAAAGCCTTGGGCCGATTCTCCCATCTTACTCATCTAGGTCCATTTGGCTTTGTGTGCGGATTTACCTGGTGGGAATATATTACAAGTGAAATTTCATGAAATTTCATGGTAATTCATTGTAATTAAACAAGACTTCTATTCATGCTGCACTTCTTCGCATGCTGGAAATTATTTTCGCCTGATATCAAGTATTATCTCTGCATGTGCCATTTGAGGTGGCAGCATATCAATGAAAATTTTCCTACTATTTTGAATTTTTCAGTGGACAAGTCTGGATGGACAGTGGACATGGATAGTGGACAAGCCTAGATGGACATCCAAACCATTCAGACATGATTAAACAGGTAAATACACTGTTACCATCTCTCCAGACATTCCTGATCAAATTTCTGAATAGTGTAACACCTCGCTACCTAGAGCGGTTTTCAATTGAGTGTCAAAAAGTAATCCGCAATTGCTTTAATTGGTTTTGCTTTTATGCTCTAAGACTGGCTTAAAAAACTTGTGCCAGCTATGCAGGGCCCCTATGAATACCGGCCTAGTTGCTGAATGGGCAACCCTGGATAAATAAAGTTTCCATCCATCCAACCTACATGTACTCAACCAATCGGGTGCAAAACTAAAATTGGTCACCTGTTTTACCGTGCTTGTTACGTGTCTTTGCTTCAAGTTCTTATTGGTTCATTTTGTTGCTTACATTATTTTGTTGTGATTGGTTTTGTTTTGGTTTTACGACACCCAGTTGAAAACTGCTCTATGTACAAAATAATCTGCCCTCTCCATATTTTGACAAAAAAAAAAACAACACTAAAATTCCAAGAGGGAAAGAAAATGGAACTGAAATTTTTGTTAAAAATATGTTTTCCAAAAAATTGGGTACCCTCTCATGGTACATACTCTTCTTTATTTGAAATTCCAAAATGCCATGTTTTCATTAAAAGTTTTGCAATTCAACACATTTTAAGTGCATCTGTCAGAGTGCTGACCTGAGAGCCATGAAAATGAAAAATCACTGATATCAAGGAATTGTAGAAATTTTCACTGAATTTCGACCACTCCAGCATCACAGAAATTTTCAATAATGTTTATTTGATACAATGTCTAGATGATAGCTTTATTTGTCATTAAATTTGAACGATGTGTCTTTAACCCTTTGCGACCGGATGGCCGATATATCGGCCATAGAAATGGCCCGCAGTTATTTTCAACAGCAGTTTCCCTTTAGTTAGTTCCCAGTCTCCCCCTCCGTTGAAACGCCTGGTAGTATAATACTCCGCCGTTTTGAGCTGTTTTGAGCGAGTTTCTGCGAGATTTTGGTAACATTTTCGATTGTTATGAAGAGAACAAGTTTTCCTTTAGGTTGCCCAACATGTCTGGAGGTAGGATACATTTTATTTTGAGCGAAATTATTGATTATCTCGATGGAAACTTCGATGCACCCGACGATGGTTTCAAATTCTGATGCCGAAGGTTTAGAAGCTGACAGCGAGGATGAAAATAATGCAGTTATCCACCCAGGACGATAATTTTGTGGAAGAACAAGAGGAACTTAACCTTCATGACTTTGATATTGAAGATAATGGCAGTAATGGAGATTCCCTGGGTCCAGGAAGGCCACAGAACATTTGTTTTGGTGGCTAGGGAGAATAGGAAACAATAGAATGCAGCAGCAAAAACACTTTCGTACGAAAAGTTGCATTTAGTCATTTCTCGTGACACTCAGCCACTCTATTTTTAGGGGCAGTATGTAGCTTTGAAAGAATCAAAAGTAGGCAAATGTGGTATCAAAATGATATTCAGTAACTTGGCTATCAATCTAGACACCTGCAGTAATTTTCATGACCCAAATTAAGAGTACAGTACACTGAAAAACATTATAGTCAAGATGTTGCGTGACATTAACTTAATGTTCTACCACCTGTTTAAACATTATTAACTAGTAACTTATTAATAAATATGTTGAGTGACAGATAGCCCAATGTCTGGTCTACTACATATCCAAATTTGGTTTTAATACCTTAAATATAACTGAAGATAGAGCAAATTTAATAACACCATTCAAAAATTGTAGAATTTTGCAAAAATTAATTTAGGCTTCAAAGGGTTAAGATGTAGTCAGAATGATGTGGTTCGAACTGGAAAGCAAAATCGACAATATTTTTGTAAACAAATGCTGAACGAAACTTAGTACAATCTAACGGAAATGTAAAGTACATAAAAATCAAAATTTACTCTAATCGAATGTAATTCTATCTGAGAAATGTAACAAAACAAAAGGTATTGAAATTTAAATTCTTACTTTGATCTAGCTCCTAACTTGAGGGTAGCAAAAATCCTAATAATAATCATTGATAGCTGATAGCGTTCTGCAGTGTCAGACTGACTATAATTACTTAATACCGTAAAGCTCGGGAATTAGCAGCCTTTACGGCTCGCTACTTTTGGGGAACCCAAAATAAAAGATGTAGAGGAAATTTAAACTATTCTCTGATTCAGACTCAGAGGAGGAAAGCTTGTCAGATAACGTAAACTGTTTCTACTCCATGACGTATATCTCTGTGCGATGAAGTTTTCAAGCTTTTTTTTTTAGTTTTCAATCTTAATTTGAAGAAACGTTCCTGTTAATAACTTCATGATCAAGTTCTGACACTGCACAAAGATATGACTTATACATTTGACTATTGATTGGAAAATATATATATATACATGTATGTATATGGTATCACTATGTATAACATTATTAATAAAAATTAACAAATTAACATTATTAATAAAAATTAACATTTTTATAAAAAACCTGAAGTATCGAGAAGTACATGCGAGTGGGATTTTGTAAACAGATAGAGTGATAAGCCAGCACATGCGCCGAACCGTGAAAACACTCCCTTTACGCTTATTTCTCTTCGTGCCATAAGGCACATAAGACTTGGGTGTTCTCCTTCCATCCACTTTGATTTGCTGCTAGAGCTCTACCAGTCGCCCATGACTCACACCCAGCTGTTCATCTTTCGTCCTCAACCATTCCTCTCCATGTTGTTTTTGGTCGTCCTGGCCTTCTCTTCCCCTCTGGTCCCCACCCCATTGTAGTAATGCATTGGAGTGGGGACCAGAGGACAAATAATTGTCATAATGCCCTTTTTCCACCACGCCCTTCGTATATGATATTACACTTTTTTTTTTCGCGGGAAGCTGATGAGCGACTGATAACCGACTTTTTTGCACGGGAACCAACAAGCAATTGGTGATCGAGTGTTTGGACTAGTCGCTTTGCGCCACATTGCAATGTATTAAAGTTGGTGGCATCAAAGTCAGAATGGCAAGAAATTTGCTTGGTGGATTTTACGAGCCTGGCAAGCCTTTACCTTATAATGTAAGGGACGAAATCATTGATCTCTTCAATGCTGGTTTGGGGGTCTCGGAGATTTCACGTAACACAAAGGTGACTATAGGGAGTAACCTGCAATCAGGCCTCCTTTAGCCGAGGGAGCGTCCTCCAGCAATTGCAAGCTTGTGCCATTTGAATTTCATCCTCAAAAGTTTTGACATTGTGCTCAACTTGTTTGCACGTCTTTTCAAAGGCATCGTGGCCATCTTTCACCACCGATGGAGGGATGAACAAGTCGGACTTCTTGCTGCTCGAACTTTGTGTTGAAATTTCCCTGACATAATTTTCCTCCACGCTGTGCACCTGAATTGAAAAATTAAACGTTGTACACTGTACCACCTTCTTTTCTTCTACACACGTTTCAAGAGATAATGCAGCTTACAGGAATTTCCATTCTAAAGAATTTAAAAGTGTGCGGAAGCAGTTCTCCCACTTCACGAAACAATATGTGGTCTGATCTCTTGAAGTGTTTAGGTAAAGTTTCTCTTTCCACGAAAGCAAGTGCATTGCACTCATTTACTTGCTTGATCTTTATGAGAACGTCTTCTGCCATCCTTACAATGTACAAACTAACACTTGAAGAATCAATGTGATTAATCGAAAATAGATTCTTATGATCTTATCTTCAGATCTTTCCAATAATATACGAATATTCGAATTGATTAAAGGAATGTGTAGGTGAAAATTGCAACCTTTGTTCTCCGAGCGTTGATGTGTGATGCGTGTTGACTGTAACTGCTCGCTTGGCTCGGTGATGCAGCCTCAACCGATGTAGGGTTCTCTGTACTCTGACTTGTAGCTGTTTTTTATTTTTTTATTTATTTCGCACTTTATTCATAAATTCAAAGTAACAAAGTTACATTTCACTTTAAAAATACTACTTACAGTAAAAGTAAATAATCTGTAATATAATAATCTTAAACAAAACATAAAGAAAGAAAAAACTTGACGCGTTACGAACGTACATGTAAGTTTACACCGTGATCACCGGAATTTTCATTAAATTTCGACAATTGCTCAACCACTCCGTCGTCATGGAAATTTTCACTGAATTTTGACCACTCTGGCATCACAGAAATTTTTCACTGAATTTCAACCACTCTTCATACAGAAATTTTCACTGAATTTCAACCATCCCAGTACTAGCATCACAGAAATTTTCATGAAATCTTAACCATCCCACCATTATGGAAATTACTGAAGCAGCGAACTGTTAGGGCAACCTAAAAAAATGCTTGGGGGTATGTAGCCCTGCATTGGACTAGCATCCCACTCAGGTGGAGTTGCAATACTCCTAGTTTGCTTCATGCTACGGAAACTGGGATATAAAGCTCTGTTTATAGTGTGGCCATGCAGTTTGGCCCCAAACGGCTTTACCTTTTTACCTTTACAGTATATGTAGGTGGTCGGTTTTTCATGACAGATGCACTTTAAAAACGTCTTGTATTTTATTTATTTTTTTAATCAACGCTGTATTTTCAAAAAAATAATTCTTAATTATTATCCATAAGTAGCGAAAGCTAAGAAAGCTAGTTGTTAGGTGATCGAGTTACTTCAATCTACATGAAATTTCATTTATGGATGTTAAATGATCAAAAATAAACCCACATGGTGATGTAAAATCTATCTGTTTACAGTTGTTTGTTTGGGTACACATAACTAACGGATCAAATTTTTGTTACATCACAGGATATTTAACTTGATAGAGAGCATCACAAGACAGAATGGGCCTTGCAGTGGAGCTGGAGAGACCAGAGGAAGGACAGTAGAGGCCTGGGACAATTGACAGGGCAAGATGATTTATTATCATTAAGTATGGTAGTTAAGTAGTAGTTACAACTTTCTATTTATCTGGCCCAGCCCGGGAGGCCTTTGAACGTGGGGTACAGCTGGCCCGGGGTTTTCCTCCTAGGGGCAAGTGGACGTACGGGGAGGTTTTTCACCCAGCTGTTGTTCCACAACCTCCGTTCAAGATAGTTCTTTGCTTAAGTTTTTTTTGTTGTTGTTATTACTTCTCCATTAATGTTATGCTTGCGATCTGGCTAATTTTTCTGCACTCTTATAAGAGAATAAGAGCACAGAAAAGTCAATCTGATTGTAGGTTACATTACTGTAGGTGTGTGTGCCACCATTGTTCAAAGAAGTGTGTTTTTCTGAATTTTTTATTTACCTGCATCACTAAATTATATGATTAATTAGGCCATTGGTTAGAGTCAGAGATCTTAGTTGCTGCATGTAGTTCTCACTGCAGTACTCATTTTTAAATAAATTATTAATAAAATGTATTATTGTTTGTCTCCTGATGTAGTCACAAACATTTTGACTGCTTACTGCTAGTCTTCTTTATTGGGCGATGAAGACTAGCAGTAAGCAGTTGAACTGTCACGATCTACATCTTTAGTGACTACATCATGAGACAAACAATAATACCTTTTACCTTATACCTTTTATGCTATGAGCACTACATGTAGCAGCATAGACCTCTGACTCCAATCAGTGATCCAGTTAATTGCATACTAGATTGAACCATTCCATTTGGCTGATTTTGAATCCACTCATATTTTTTAGCATTTGTTTGTTCAATTTGAGTAAGCTGGGTTTGAGGATCCCAACCTTGAGCAGTGGTTCTCTATTTTCCATTACATGGATGCATGCTGTACTGTTGACACTGAACAAAGTCTTTGATTAATTTTGATTTATATTATAATTAACTAGAAAGTTCTCCAAAATTTGTTTACAAAAAAATATGTCAAAGTTAATCAAAAACTGTGTTGAGTGACAATAGTATGGTACGCATCAATGTAAACTAGTGTCAGCATAAATATTCTGCTATTACGCTCCACTTCTAGTTGCCAGGATTTTGCCAGTTTTTTGTTTTAATTAATGCTTCCTTTGTTTATATTTAAATTTTGCTTACTTTGTATAAGTAGATCAGCAAGCTCATTAGCACAATAATATTTCAAACTTTTCCTTTCTGTTGACACTCCATTATATTTACCATCTTGAGTTGCATTTTATTGTTTTCAAGATTAATCAACATTTCAAATGATGCAAACAAAATATTGGCCTTAATCCACAAATTTCTACATAGAAAAGTTTTTGAGTGGCAATTTTACAAAAAAAAGAAAACGTTCTAAAAAACAAACAATCACTTACCCGATGGTTACTATAAGGACCTTTTATTTATCAGGCTTATTTCAGTGCCCATTGGACTTATTTTATTTTCATTTTCTTTCTGGATTATTTAATCCATTTTTCCTTTTTGTTCATTTTAGCATAAATTTAAGGTATCATTATTAATATATTATTAAGTATAATTAATTATCAACAGTCTGCATTTTAACTTACTGCTACATGTAGGTTTCTTTTTTTCATTTTAAGCTAGAAACAAAATCTTGCAACTCTTGCATATTATATTAAGTACATGATGAAACCTTTTTGCAATTTTATTGACATGATCAAGGCACCTAGGACTAATAAGTCAAATAATGCAGACTGTTGATTACCAACATATTTGTTTTGCATTCATGGTTACTTCTTGGTGTTACAAAAGTCACAATATTTTGAATTTCCTCATCGATTTGCTCCACAAATTCTAGGGATTTATTTAACCCAGCATGTTTAAGCTGGCATTTTACTGTTCAGTAACCTGAGCACAGCAGCCTACTCGCAGGCTAGATCGGTTAAGGTTGCAATCTTTTTCTTTTGGGACTTGTATCACCAAGAAAAGCCATGTTTTCTTTCTATTAGTATATTTATGGTGCTAATGAGCTTGTATATCTATAGCCTGCGTAGCAAGCATTCCTGTACGAACGAAGAGCACGGAAAAAGCTCTTTGTTCATACAGGAATGCTTGCTATGCAGGCTAGTATATCTACTAATAAGTTTTAAGGGTATTATTTAATTCCAGGACTGCAGGTGGCACACACACAAAAAT
Organism: Desmophyllum pertusum; assembly: GCA_029204205.1. Lineage (NCBI taxonomy): Eukaryota > Metazoa > Cnidaria > Anthozoa > Scleractinia > Caryophylliidae > Desmophyllum > Desmophyllum pertusum. The sequence continues at coordinate 7,664 of MU827841.1, read as the reverse complement.
CTAGTCAATCACGTCCCTGCTGGGTTGTGGAAGCTCTGAAGCTCCGAGAAGGTGTGTTTCTGATGTCCTCTGAAATATTCCAACCGAGAAATCCTGGGAAGTTTTATCTGATCCTGAAATTCAAGCTGGGGGCAGTTGGACACTTGGAAGAGTTGGCCGTTTGCTCTCAAGTGGGGAGGACAGCGTGAAGGAAGGTGAGAGTTTGCTCTTCATGTCTTTAGGGTTTCACTTAATTTTCACAATACCACACCATCAATTTCGCACATTTCGGCACGGCAAGGTGCTTCTTTGCAGTCAATGTATCCGGGAACATTTCATGACCATGGATGTAAAACAGGAGTGCTGAATTGTTGGGGCTCAAGGAAGGTGTATCTCTGGAGAAATCGAGGACAGAGGTGAGCACGAATTTCATCAGTCTGACTTGATTGGATTTTCACAAATGACATCAAATTTAGCTGTTGGTCACTGGGTGTCTCTCAGATTGGGTTGCACTGGTTACGGTTTCTCTCTTTTAAGTTTTTCATTTAATTTAAAAATTAAAACTAAAATTAATATAAATCATAGGTCCAATAATTATTATAAACAAATCATCTTTTTTTCAAAAATAGCATTTTCTTACTAAGAATAATAAGAATAAAATAATTTATATTTTTTGATTTTCCTTTAAACCTCATTTTCTAAGAAAGTTATTATAAATCATAGGTCCAAATAATTTTTTTAATTAGCATTTTCTTACTAAGAATAAAATAATAATTGTTTTATTCTTAGTCCTAAATAATTTCGTACAATTGGATTATTTTCATCATCAATTTTCATTTTCGTCCAATTTATAACTTCAATCATTCTTCAAAATAACACCAGTTGTCCACTCCAGCAATTTGGGGAGACTGAGCAACAACTTTCAGCACTAGGATTTCTGGGATTGTTTGGTAACCAATATTTGTTATGATTGATTGATGGTTGCCATTGGAAACCGTCGACTAATCATAGCTCACACTGTTATCCAAACAATCCCAGAAATCCTAGTGTCGAAAGTTGGTGCTCAGTCTGCCTGATGTTTTTGGAGTGGCAAATAGGATCATTCTCAAAGCAATTTATTACAAACTATGTCAGATGTTTGAGGAATAATCCCTCATTAGTAGACTGATTAACTGTCAAATAAAACAGCGGCGTTTTATTCAACAGTTATTCAGTCTATTGATGAAGGGTTATCCTGAAACATCTGGCATTGATTATTTTAAGCACTTTCATTATAAACTCAGTTTTCGATTAAAAAAACTTATCGACAAAACTAATCAAAAAAATCTCACCACCAATTTTATTTAAAAAATATATATTATATATATATTTTTAGTTTTGCTTTTTCTTAAGCCTGCGTTCACACTTACGACGCAAGCATAAGCGCAAGCAACATACGCAGACGCAGTAACGTGTTGATCATTAGTGCCTTTTGTTAGAACAAATGCTGCTAATGATCAACACGTTACTGCGTCTGCTGCTTGCGCTTATGCTTGCGTCGTAAGTGTGAACCAGGCTTAAATTAATCGTCAAACACTTTATTTGAAATTGATTAAAATTAACTTCTTAATAGCCTTAAATAAATACGATTTAGCTCTAACAGCTTCCACAAATTCCTGGCTCATTCCAAATTTTTAAAACTCTAAGCAAAAATTTGGATTATTTACTTAGCTTATTTCAAATAATTTCCGGACTCTTTCAGCTTCGTATGTTTGTTGCTCGGTTCAAATCACGGACGTTCTATAGAGATTTGTTCTTTTGTTCATTTCTCCAGAGAACTTCACGTGATCTGAAATGGGACAACAAACAAACAGAGCTGAATGCGTTATTAGCCGAAACCTCTCGCATTTTTTTTTTCAAACAGCTCTTGAACCTTTCCAATTTGATTTCCAAATCAAATAAAATCCGGCAAAATTCTATTTTCTGTCTAGGCTTTAAAAAAATTATCGGTCGTCACAAACATTTCATAAAAACTAAACATTAAATAAATACGATTTAGCTTAGCAGCTACTGCAAATTCCTGGCTCATTCCCAAATTTTAAAACTCTAAGCAACAAATTCAGATTGTTTATTTAGCTTACTTTATTTTCAAACAATTTCCGGACTCATTCAGCTTCGTATGTTTGTTGCTCGGTTCAAATCACGGTCGTTCTCTGGAGATTTGTTGTTTTGTTTTCCTAAAACATTATTTATTCACGCGCGCGCCAAACAATTCTCCTGAGAACATCACGTGATTTAAAATGGGACAACAAACAAACTGAGCTGAATGTGCTATTAAACTTCAACCATTTTGTACAACACTAAACCTTTTCCTATTTACTTTTTTGACGCAAATATCGGCTATTTTCTTTCATTTAAATTAAAGAGAAACTTAGAGAGAGTAACCTGACATCGGTAGCCTCACAAAATGAGAGATGTTTAGTGACTTGTGCTTTATTTGGTGAAGTTTGTGGGATGACGATCGGCTGAATCGGCAGTGATGTCAGACTGGGGGATTCGTGTTCAAATCTTTCCTTTGATTTCAAAAGTGATGCACTGAAATTGAGTGCCACAGTTTAGCACTTCGGTTTTTCTTGTCCAGGTTGCGTACGTTTTTGCGTGACATTGGCTTGTGAATTAGCATTCTTTGCATTAAATTTATTCGGTAGTGGCATTGTGACAAATTTAAGAACGAGACCCTGGAGGCATGGGGAGCAAACTCTCACTTTCCTTTACGCTGTCCTCTCCACTTGGAGCAAACGGTTCAACTCTTCCAAGTGTTCAACTGTCCCTGGCTTGGATCAAGGGATAGGGTAAAACAGACCAGGATTTTAAAGTTGGAATATTAAATGAGGACTGAAGAAACAACACTGACTTGGAGCAACAGAGTAGAAGCAACCCAATAGCAGGGACAAAGATTGGCTAGATTATTTTTTTATATTTTTTTTATCATCAATAAAATGGTTATCTTCCTAACCTTTGTTGTTTATTTTGCAATCCAACCACTTGAGTGAACCAGATAAACTCCCCAATATAAGCTCTGCCGAAGTCTCAAGAAAACTTTGTGACACTACAAAGACTTAGTTTTAGTAAACAGTTCGTTTTTCTCCTTCTGTGACGAAGTACGCCACAGATACGTGTTGTTAACATTACCAAAGCGCGTAAAATAAATTTAATTTGGTTCTGAAACATGCAGACAGCCACAATGTTCAGTACAATTTGTTATCTTCACAGCCTTTCTTGGGGTGGTCACGCAAAGGGACAAGCGTGACTTGATGTGACGCCCGGTTGCGTGCCAATCCTACGAAAGGCTGTGAAGATTATAAACTCTACTGAATATTGTGGCTGTCTGCATGCTTCGAAACCAAATTAAATTCATTTTACGTGTTCTGCAATGTTAAACAACACGTATCTGTGGCCGTACTTCGTCACAGAAACGAACTGTTTTACTAAAACTAAGTCTTAATAGCACCGCAAAGTTTTCTTGAGACTTCGCAATTACTGTAAACATAAACCTTTCAGTTCCAAGCTGGAAATATTAATTCTCCTCACAATACTGAGATTGCCGTGAATGTTAGTTTTGATAAATCATCCCGAGTTGATCATTTTCTTTATTCTCATCAGCAGTCTGCTTGACAATGTATTGATATTGTAAGGAGAAATAATATGTTCATCACTAGGGACTGAATGGCTCAGAGCACGTTTCCAAAACCTCTCCATTGTGCTTCCTCTGTAAGACCGGTTTAGAAATGATTGCGTGCTATTTTATTCCGAACTGTGAAAAATTCATTCAAACATCTACAGAATTCTAAGCATTGCCGTTCTTTATTTATATTCAAAACTCGCATCTTTTGTAACATTTGCACTGAAGAAGGCAGAAGTTTCTGCCGAAACATGTCTAAATGTAAAGTCGTCGTGTTGTATTTAAAAATTATTGTCATTCAAGATTGCCAGCAAAATTGTAGTTGACACTTCTAAATCTATGAGAAACCAAAACTATGGTAATTTCTGCTTGCCATTGTGCCACGCATCGTATATATATGTTTGGCAGTTCAATAGATTAAAACAATATTTTGAACTTTCTGTTTTGCAATACATCTGTGTGTGAAATCGCGGTTTTTTGAAGAGGGTTGCAAAACAATTCTCAATCTGCCTGAAAAAATGAAGATAACTTTGCTTTACAGTTTTTTTTACCTACCAAAAAAACAGACATAAATATAATGAATTTAAGTCTTTGTCAAAAGCGCAAAACAGAGATAGTTTCTTTCCAAAATAATTGTAACTGAGATAATTAAAATACTTAGCCCTACTATAGCCGAGTTTTTAAAATGTATTGCAAATGTGCTTCTCTTGTCATGTGTGACATTAATTTTGTGTAACCAAAGCAATTCCAGTCACGCAATGCAAAACCACCCATGTAGTAATATTGTTATTTTCAATGTCTTGGGAGTATTTAAATGTATTCTAGTGTATTTCTCGTCTTACATGATACTTATTTTTGGTAACACAAAAGCAATTCAGTCACGCAATGTAAACCACATGCTAATTTGTTATTTAAGTAATTCCAATTTCACAACATTGGGAAATAGACACTTAACGAACTTAGTATTTCTTTTCAAAAACGTGTTGCAAAAAGGACAACCTTTTGACAAAACGAAACAATTTTGCTGCAATCTTGAAAGGAGCGTATCTATAAAATTTACCCACGAAAAAAAATGAAAATCAAATCGAAAGTAGGAGGATTTAAGCAAGAGAGGTTTGAAAAAACAGTACCCATCAAAGTTGTACAGTAATCAAGGGATACAGTTGACACCACGCCCCCCCTTTTTTTGTAGCGAACAACCCATTTTGTCCAAAACCAATGTAGTATGCCTACAATAGGGTTTGTCTATAGTAATTTGAATTTAGAACCCTACTCCGCACTGGAAGCGAAGAGAATGCATGTAGATAGTAATTGGCTGCATTAGGACAATTTTTTTAACATGTATTCATATAGGAATTTACCGTACACTGACGCAAGGTGGTCACTCAGGGAGGTTCAACTGTTATTAAATCCCCAGACAATGCATCTACCAAGACCAATCAATGTAGATTGTTACAATCTCTATTTCTAACAAGATCATGAAAGGTGCCACCAAGACAGGACTGAAGAATCCACAAAGGCAAAGCAAGTGGCCACAGGAGCCCTGAGAGAAAGTGCTCTTGTGTCACTGTGCGCTCACTTGTGATTCCTATTGCGATCCATGCACTCTTCCAAGCATCTTCTGCGAAAATGGAGAAGCTGTAAACAGTCTACACTACGAACCACATGAATAGTATAGCAGGCCTCTCTCTATAAAAGTCAGTTTTTCAGGGTGGACCCATGTCAATCAGTTGCGTCTGTAGTTTGTTAGTACAAGTCGCGCCAGGTCGATGGAGTACATGGAGGCACATGGAGTTTGGCAATGTACTTGTAATCTATAAATCAGTTTCGTTAATTTCTCAGTCAGTCCATCATTCAGTGGTCAGTGGCCTCAACCCCCCCCCCAATCATTCAGATCCAATCAATCAATCAATCAATCAGTGCTCGGTAGTTAATATTTGATAGTGTGTTAATTAGTACGGTTCAAATCAGTTTATTTAATCAATCAATCAATCAATCAATCAGTCAGTCCCCCAGTCAGCAGGTTTAATACTCAATCACTCAAAAATCTAGTAAGTAAATGTACAGTAGTTCAATCAGTCACGTTTGTCCAATGCTTATTAGTCTTCTCTGTCCAATCAGTTTCATTAAGTAACATCCTCTGCAGGCGATGAGGAGTTACCATTCAGCGAGCCCAGTCAGTCAAGGACCCCCCCCCCCAGGTCAGTTAGGTCAGTCAGACGGTCTAATCCATTACTCAGTCAGTCAGTCATTCCAGTCAGCAATTGTTAGCACTCACTCAATCAACTCATGATCAAATCTGAGTAATAAGTAAATGTAGTATTCAATCAGCGTCAGTTTGTCAATGGTATATAGTCTCGTCAATCAGGTTTTATTGAATGAACACACCTGTGCAGTGAGTCCATCAGGCAGGCAGTCAGTCTAGGCAGCCAGTCAGTCAGTTCAGTCAGTCAGTTCCGACAGTTCAGTTCAGTCAGTTCAGGTCAGTCAGGTCAGACAGTCAGTCAGTCAAGTCAGTCAGTCAGACAGTCAGTCAGATCAGGTCAGCAATTTTAAGCCTCCATCTCAATAAGTTTGTCACTCAATCTTGTACAATGTAGGTTCAATCCAGTTCAGTTTAGTCAATGTTAGTAGTCTGTCGATTCAGTTTTTTTTATTAACTGAACACTGCTGCAGTTAGAGTCCATTGCAGGCAGGCAGTCAGTCATTGGACAATCCCCCCCAGTTTCAAATGCGTAGTTTACGAGAAGTCTGTTAACTGTGTCAAATATATAATCCAGTTTCATTGGTACAGTAATCCAATCCAGTATGTCGTTTACACAGATCCACTTATTATTAACTTTTGAGAGCATCCACTTATCCACTGTTGCCAAATTAACCATTTTGGCAAGGTAGTTGGATGTATCTGAAGGTCAAGAGGCAGAACTTAGGCTGATTTCAGAAGAGTGTTTGCCGTTACCTGGTTCACTCAAGAGCCTGGATTGCCAAAGGAAAAATATGCAGCACTACTAAAGATAAAGTCTTGATAGCCCCTTAGTGGTCCCAATAAGGGCATCTGATCTTGAAAAAAAAAAAAGATTAAAACCTGTTGTTCAGTTCTTTGTGTACGTGCTAGATTGTGAAATTCACAAATACAACTAGCTTTACTAACTACAGTACTTTAAAGTGTCAACATTTTAAAAATGTGCCCATGTACACTGTAGGCATGTAAAGTCTTGTACTCAAGGTCCAATGGAAACATCAATCAATTCAGGCAGTCTAGCAGTTAGTCAGTCACAATAATCTGTCTGTAAAATTAGTGTCTGTAAATTCGTGTGCCAATTGTTTAGCCAATTTTGTTAAACATTTCGCAAAGTGGCCTGAAAAATGCAAGAATATGCTTAGCTTTGGCGCGCGCGCGTTAGCCGAGAATGGTTGCACATATTTCTCAGCAATATTTTTAAAAAGCCATTATAATAAAAACTTTATTGAAACTAGCTTGTTCGGTCCGTATTGGGAAATTATTGGTCTCGTTCTTTTTTTGCAAGTTCTATGGACCTCGCCTTCGGTCGGTCCATAAACTTGCAAAAAAAGAACTCGACCAATATGTTCCCAATACGGACCTCACCTAGTTCAATAACATCTATATTTTCAAGTCTTGGATATTTAATGTATTCTAGTGTATTTCTCGTCTTACATGACATTTATTTTTTGTATACAAAACAATTCAGTCACGTAATTTGTTATTTTCAAGTCTTGGAGTTTCCAAAATTAATGTATTCTAGTGTACTTCTTGTCTTACATGATACTTATTTTTGGTAACACAAAGCAATTTCAGTCACGCAATGTAAAACCACATGTAATTTGTTATTTTCAAGTATTCCAAATTCACAAACATTGAAAATGACACTTAACGACTTAGTATTTCTTTTCAAAAACGTGTTGCAAAAAGGAAACTTTTTGACAAAACGAAACAAATTCTGCATGCAATCTTGAATGAGAGTATTATAAAAATTTTACCACGAAAAAAAAAATGAAAATCAAA